>CEMG01175841.1:7832-23881 GCA_001179705.1 Baeospora myosura
CCACCTTCGAACATGCCAAAGTTGCATGGCAGAACCGTGAACGTCACTTCTGGGCTCAATTTCCTGTGTGATAACGAATAAATGAAACCCTTTGCACGGTGCCACCGTGCCAATACGTCCCGCGTTCCCCGCTACTGCCGCCCACTGGGTCTACAGAAGTCAAGAACTCTGTCGCTTGGGGGCCTAGCCTCTTGCATCTGCATGCTCGACGAGGACGCCGCTCGGCTTGGTCTTATGGGATAAAGCCTTGTGCTTTCCTTGCTGTCGACTCGTACTTATGATAATAAGAATGGTACCTATGAGATTCAGAGCCCCGTTCATCGGACGTCACGAACATCGACCGAGACATAAATGACATATGAAACATTAGGCGATACATATTCGTGACTCTATGTGTACTGGGCTGGAAACATCTAAGTATTAAGGAAAATCCNNGGAAAATCCAATAGCCGTCCGTGAGAGGCATATAAACGAGTGGAGAGAGATTCTATATCAAACATCGATGCAGTGGAAAGGTCTATTCATAAAAAAGGGAACTTCTAAGTTGATGTCTTGGAACTGAACTGGAGTCATGTAGATGAGATTTGGGAACGAAAGACTGAGGAGCGATATGATATGATACGAATGGAACAAACACAAGTATAAACTTGCAGCGAAAGCAAAAGAGAAGGGAGAGCAAGACAAAAACAGAGATGTAAGGAGCGCCGAACTGACGACCAACATCACCAACCGCTTTCATGGAATCAAGCAACGAGCATCGCCTCATCCTGTCCAGCACTAGCACCACCACCGGTGTCTCGCTCCCTGGCTGCCCGTGCAGCAGCCTCGAAAAGACTGAAACCCGGCAACTCCACTTTGCCCCCGGCTTCGTCACCAGCTGCATCTTCTGCGCCCTCGGCGGCCTTTCCAATTTCCGCATCCCCCTCGTCTCCATCCTTTTCCCCGGTACCAGCGCCAGTGCTGGAACCAGAGATCCCGGGTGAGACCGAGGACACGAGAAGTTTCAAGGGAGCCAATGTAATTGGCGGTGACCCCGACCTCGACCCAGGCATTGATGATAACCCGAACAACCCAGACGGTGTCGTAGTCGACGGTTGTTGGGTCGAAAGACTCTGCGAAGTCTGTGATAGGGAGAATGGCCAGGAAGACGTTCGCGAGGGTGGCGATTGCGGAACCGATCTGGTCGTCCCATTGGTGGAAGAGGCTGAACTCCCCTCCCCTCGACCACGCATATAGATCGGTGTCATGCCGAAAGCGGCACGTACGGAATGCGCAAGGTGATGGTGAGGTGGTCTGCCTTCTTGAGGTACAGGTGACCCCGCGCGCGAGCTATCAGGGCTGCCGGCGTTGTATGCTGTACTAGTCCCTGAGATGGGGTTTGACGGGGGAGGATGGTTGGAGTGGGGGAGCGCATAGAAACCGCTAGTGGGACTACTTCCCCCGCTACTCGGTCCGCTCGATAGCTGTGGTGTGGGGAGTGGTGGGAGGCTTCGGTCTGATGAATAGTTGGAATGCGATTGTTGTTTGCTATGCAAAGAGTGAGATGGAGGGTACGGATGGGGTGGGTATGGATGGTAAGTGTGTTGCCCGTGTCCATGCCCATGCTCACGACTATGGGGATGGGTCAGGCTGTGCGTGTACGCATCCCGCGCGGTTGGACCTCCATGTGTACTCTCGAATGAGTGCTTCGGCTTGTGCATGGATTTATGCATGTAACCGGCCGCGACAGGTGGAGATCCGCTTCCAGGGCCCTTAGGGTACTCCTCCGAACCGGCAATCCCTATCTCCATTCCCATACTTGGGGGAGGTAGAAGTATAGGTGATGGTGCGCGAGAGGGGTTCGTTGAATGGAGGTTCAAGGTCCGTAGAGGGCCAAGAAAAGGAGACGTGCTGGGTGTGTAGGCGTACTCGGCTTGGGGGCGCAGAGGATGTTGAGGGGAATGTTCGAGGTGGTTTACATTGTGAGGGCGAGAGTGCGACGTGCTGCCCCCGTTCATATGCATGTGCAAACCGGGCTCAGAGTCGGAACTCATAGGGCTCGCCGAATCTTGCCGTGTGCCATGCCCCGCCACCGTTGGATGGTGGTGGTGGTGAGCCATCGGTGGATGATGTGAGTCATGTCCATGATGGGAGGGATGATAATAGGGAGCATGGTGGCTCCACGTCCCATGATGCGGCGAGTGCTTCACCTGGGTGCCCAACTCTACCAGATGGCCCGTGGACTGTGAATGAGGTATCGCATCGCTGGAAGAATTACTCGATGATGGCGTAGAAGCAGCTAGGGGTGTCATCTGCCATGCAGGGCCACTGAGTCTTCGCTTGGTCTTGGTCTTCAAAGCATGCTCGTCCAATTCCACGTCGAGGGAAGCGCTGATAGGGCCCCCACCATTGAACCCCCAATCAGCACCCCGTTCATTTGAGACACCAAAATAGCCCCTTTCATTTTCATGTTCAAAGACAAATGGGGTCGATACGGGACTCGTCGTGGCGCTTTTACTTCGGCTTAATCGACTGCCGGGGTGACCGTGCCCATGCTGGTGTTTCTGATAGTCGGGAGAGTAATGAGGGCCGGGGCCATGTGCGACTCGGGTTTGATACTCGGCTCGACGCAGGGCTTCAGCGTGTTTTGCCTCGTACTCGGCGCGGCGCAGCGCTTCTTGGCGCTCGAGGGCATACAGCTCGTCCATGGCTACCGATGATAGTGTAGTGAATGCAGATGATGATGATGAGGAGGAAGTGGGCGGTAATGAGTAGTTGGAGGGTTGGGGATGTGGGTGACTTCGTCGGGAATGTGGAATATCATGTGAAGATGAGATAGAAGTCGGCCTGGCATAAGTTTCGTCCTCGTCGTCAGAATTAGCTCGGGATTTCGCTTTTTTCTTGACTCGGACACCGCTGGTGGTAGACGATGCATTTTCAGTCGCATTGCCCGAGGGTGGGGCCGCCCCTTTCTTTGACGTGGTAGGTGCAGCATGGTCGTTGCTGCTGCTGGTATTGTTATGTATACGTGAGTGTCGAGTAAGCTCGTCGGATCTCGAGAATCTCTTCTCGCAAGACGGAAAGGTGCAGACAAAAGGCTTTTCGCCTGTGTGTGTCCGAATATGCCGTGTCTTTCCGGGAAAAAATGAGCGGAAGGTAGAGATAAGACATGAGAAGCCATACCTGATGCTCAAGACGACTGAAGGCCCTTGCACAGAGGGGATAAGGACACTTGTATGGCCTCGCAATGGGCTTTTCCGGAGGGGGAGAAGCCATGGTTAGAGGAAGAGGCTCGTACGCGGGACACGACAGTGGGGCGATGCATTTCGGTCCGTGAATAATATATTTCCCCACATTGAATCACATGACCTACCCGCCTGTGATATCTCCCACAAGGCAAAACTCTTTTTTTTATTCTTAACTGGTACTAGAACACCCCAGATCACAGGCGTACTTCGAATGTGCTTCTCTACCAGGGAACTTGAGCGGGGTTCTCATTCAGAACATGTCTGGAGCCCCGCAGCGTCCAACACGCAACACGTACTTTACTCGATCGTGTACAGCCGGTGACCGACCGACAATTCTGAGTTCTATGGGATACCAAAAGTGGAAGATGCACCCCAGTCTCGGAGGAATGTATTGCGAACCCCGTTGCCAGCGCTCTCAGATGCGCGCTTGCCTTACTGTCACTGATTCCGAGCGTTGAATTCAAAGAGAGACTCACGGACACGCGCTAATCTCCGCTTCGAAGACACTTATCTCGGGTAAAGTCTGGAATGTCCCAGGGCAGGTGCAGATCAAGATGTGCTTCTTCGCCCTCAAAGCCAAAGAGTACAAAGGCCCTGATGTGGGGTGCTAACGGCAACGCGGGGCATGGGTCCATGCGCCGCCAGAATGAGACTCAAGCAGCTCCAAGCTTCGTTTACGTGGGATGACTCCGGAGTGTTGGCCCTGCAGAGCTGATAGACCAGCAAAGCTTGCGAAATATGCATCGTAGATATGTGCATAGGGTTAGATTCGAACACAGGAACGATAATCGATGGTAGTCGATAATGCGATCTAGCTTGGCAAGCAGAGCGGGTGCTGCGGCCTCGGCGCGCTCGGGCGGGAGGCGGGAGGCTGGAGGTGGCGTATTCACGCACGTTTTAAGGAGACAAGACATGCTCGTTTTCGGCTCAAGCTTCAGGAGACAACGATCGAAAAAAAACATGGATACAATCGGAAAAACTCGGAGCCAGATAGCAAGTGCCCAGCCTCGGGATCCGGTGCAAAGATAGCCCCTGGTGGCCCGCAGGCGGCGGCATAAATTACTTAGCAATGCTTGCGCGCTTAGCACGGCTTTACACGTCGGAGTCGACAAATCTTGAGCGTGAAACGAAGCCTGTTGAAGCTTTTGGAAAGAATTTGGTGCATTGTGCAGGTCACTGCAGGAGGCAAATTGAAAGAGGGTCGATCGATGTCGATGAAACGTGGTCGGGTTTCCCACGAGTCTATTTTTGGCACCTACGTCCACAACCGTTCCTGCCTTGCGTCGAGCTTTCCGGCAAAAGTTGCAAACGTTTGGGAAATGTCATCGACTCATACCTCTCCGAGACGTCGTAGACAAGTTACAAGTCTCACTTCTGACTATGCTCGGACATTGAGACCGTATCAAACACGACAAGAAGCCGTGGGTTCAATATTTGCGAATGGTTTTCCATACTCAAAGTTAGCACCGGGCACTTTGACTTGCTGAAGACCGACTGATTCATTCTTTACTCAAATGAAACGTGGTGCTTTCTTTGGCTTTGGCGCAGGAAACTCTCATCCCATCACTCGTGTGTCAATGCACTGGCGTTCTCGAACCGTGGAGGCCGATTTTTAGCCAGCGGTGGTGATGGTGCGTGCGTACCAGACCCGGTCAATCGAACCTAGAGCCGATGCATGAAGTCTATAGACCTCAAGATTCATTTGTGGGACTTCTACCGCGAAGACGTCGATTTACCTGTCCAGTCGTTCACCGGTCCACGGGTATGTATCGACATCGGATGCCGACATGTGGCAGAGTCGACGCTTACATTTGGATCGTCACAGGCCAATGTCTTCACCCTCGCGTTCTCTTCGTCGAACCGATACTTGTTCTCGTTAGTATTTGACTTTCATTTCTCGGCGACATTTCTTTGACGTGACGTCATACATAGCGGTGGTACCGACAGCACGATATACAAGTACGACCTTACTCGACTCGAGTCAATCAGTACGGCAAGTAGTAGCAGCGCACAAAATCTAGGAAGACCTGATCATACATTATATCTAAATGTACTTCATCCTTCTCCTTGTGGCGTTTTCAGTGCTGTAATTACTCCCAGGATAGCGTCCGCGCCATATCATGCCACCCATATCAGGATGAAACATTTCTCAGCGCGACGTATGTGCTACTCCCTGCCTCGGAGTCCCCGGAATATCTCTGAAGCTGATCACGATCTGTATCCAGCGATGATGGCCGCGTTATTCGACACGACACTCGCGCACCAGCTACACGACGCCCTCGCGCGCAAGACACAATCCAATTCGAAGCAGAGGTTACCTCAGTGCAGCACCACCCCCTCACCGAACATATTTTCGTCTCTTCCGACGGGGATGGGGTCGTTGCCTTGAGGGATACAAGAATGGCCTTCGGACCTTCAGAAAGGCGAACAAATCAGGGTGTTGTGCAGTTGGTGAGTGGGTTCAATGATCCGTCAACGTATGCCATGTTGAAGAGGATAAAAATCTTGTGAATCTTACATAGTATAATACCAAACTATGCAGGAAGAATGTTGGGCATCTAAGTAACCCGGAGGCTGGTAGTGTCGTTTTCGACCGCGACGGTGTGGTTTCTTTCTTACTCTTAACTTTCTGCACCTTAATATTTCTCTTATGACTTTGAAGGTACTAAACTCGCCGTCACTTTTCTTGTGCGACTTCTGTTCTTCGTTTCCGCTCAGTGACTAAGCTTTTTGCTCCTTGCGCCCTTATGTAGCATTATCTCCCAACGATCTACGCACTATCAGACCCTCAGCCTCTGGCTGTATGTAGCGGACGAAACCTTCCTGACGGTTCACCTTCACCCCCTGGAGCACGGACGTATTCTAACTCATGCACGATGAAGGTGTGCATTTTCATCTCTACGTACTTTCCCTTTGGAAGCTCTGGGCTTGTGGCTGGAGGTGCTTACTGTATCTGGCAGCATGGATCCTTCGGTGGCCCAGGACTCGATATCGACGAGTTCTACTGTAATGGTTCCGATGACTTCCGCGGATACGTGTGGAAAATTCCACCTCTTGACAGCCTCAAAGACCAGAGAAGAGAAGTATCTGTGAGCAACTGGGCTAGCAATGAACCGCCTGGTTCCCTCGGTTCGTTCTCCACCGTAATTCTCAGCCTTATTCATGTTAATCTTGAACCATGACAAGCGTTCACACAGGGTTTCAATTCCCCTCGATATATCCCCGTCGAGATCCCCACACCTCTTTTCCGACTGGGTGGTAAGTTTGCTTGCAACCTTATCGGGCTTCTTGCGACCTGATCATGGAACTCGGGGTTCGGTATGCAGGCCATAGATCTATCGTCAACAACATCGTAATCCATCCCCACCTCCCTCACATCGTGACATGTGGAGTAGAGCGTCATATACTTCTACACAGTCCGACTGCATCATCTCCCTGTACGCAATCGCTTGAGCGCACTCCGAGTACTGTCCGGAATCTCTCACAGACCAGCGGCGAGGAAGAGGACCGCCTGATATCCTCACTTCTGTCAGGGGAGTCTGATCCTGCTACGTTGACGACGGCCAGGACAGGCCCGTCGGAGGAGTCATCCGGTGATGATAGTGAGGATGACGATACCATAAGACTATTTGACCGGTGAGTAATGGCACTCGTTCAATCGTACAGAATTCCTGAGTGTACGCGCTATCGCAGTATACTTCGATTAGAAGGAGAAGCCGACCTTTTTGACATGCGACGCTGGGACTCAAGCTCGGACTACGAACTCTCAGACGGTTCAGGATAACTTCTCTGCTACGAATAGGTGATGTGTGAGTCTGAAATCCTTGACAGATGAAGGTGCGGTGGTCTGACCAACGGATCTATCCGACTGAATGAACGCTTAGGCGTTGGACGGCTGCTATATTCATGAATCGAAGTATCGCATGCGCTTGACTCTGACCGTGGCGTCAGCTAGTCTCACCCGCAACTCTCCCGGGAAAACTAAACCCGCCGTAGGGCAGGCTGACACTTGCGAATTGTCGGGAAGTTGACCTAGTCGAGCTGTCAGGACCAAATGCAGTATCCAATTCTGGAAACTCGGAGCCTGATCAGAAGGCTCTCAGGACTTTTGTTATCTCGAAGTCGTGCCCACGAGGTCGAGGATGGGGCAACTCAAAACCTTAACATAAGTACATGAATCCCCAACAACGAACACCTTAACGTCCCTGCACAGTATACGATCGTACGTAAACTGCTCGGAAGCTTGTTCATGTCCAATTGAACAAGCCATGGAAACCCACCCTAACCCAGCCCCCTTCCCGGACTTAAAATATTGCCTGTACTAGCCACATGAGGGAATACATTTACCTCATTTAGCGATCTTCTTGTCGGTCTTCGATCGTTGTTTATTAAAATCTTAGGATTCGGGCAACGGAGACGTCGGGCAATTGGCTACCTTGATCATGGTCGGCAGCAAGCTCATGGATACGAGATGGAAAGAGAACGTCTTGTCCTTTTCTCGGGGATTTCAGAACCATGGCACTGGGAGTGATACACCCTTTCAAAGCCAGCGTTCTTGACAACAAACTTTCCGAGGTTCTTCCTGAAACCTCAGAACATGATGAAGCAGAATTGCCGCGACCCACAGCATAACGTACCAATAAAAATAAAATGCCTACTACGTATAACTTCTATTCTAGATGCGACCCTCAACCCCAAAGATGAAGAGAAAAAATCACGAACACCATCCAGTGGCAGTCTAGTACCAAATACTCCGAGTACGATGCGCTGGAATCATCTCCGCCGTTTCTATCCCCTCAATCCGCTCTTCTCCCCTCTCCACCCTTTTGGCAAGATCCCACAGGAAGAAATCTATCAGGACACTGCTCACCCCCTGACCTGGGTCAGTGCTATCGCCGCCTGCATGACCTCCCTCGATCAATTTGATCATCTCCTCCCTTACACGCTCGACGGCCACGATACTCGCAGCGCGCAGACTTAGCTCTTCTCGGGAACCAGGTTCCAACAAGGTGCCACTCCGCAGCATGCGCATGAGAGACGGTGGGTAAGATATAATCTTCAGATGATGTAGTATCTGTGGGACACGGTAGTCCGCGAACATCGTCAGGCGGTGAATTTCTGGACCTCGTGTTCCAGGAAAGAGGGGATGCTGAGTTGTAGGAGGTTCCGGGTAGAAAGCTGCCCAGGCTTCGGCGACCAAAATCTGGGCACGTTTCCACAAACATACTTTTATGTTGAACAAGTCAGGGGTCGATCAAAGATAACCTTGAACGTTGAGCAGCAACATACCTTTCCGGCCTTCATAGTAGACTTCATCCCGGAAGGAGGGAAAGGTCTCAGTCACCATTTTCACCAACTCTAGGGCTGTTCCTTCACCGCTGTGCCGCCTCTGAAACTCGTCCATGAAACCCTGAAACGAGCCCCCGAAACTCTGTTGAGTGGGGCGATGATAGTCAGGTCATGGACTCAGGATTGATCACAAGCGCGCAGAGTGTGATATGCCACGTACGTTGCATAGGATGAATCCTACCTCACGCATGATCGCGATGCGCTCGCGGAGAAGGGGTATGGTTTCGCTGCAGTGAGCAGCTGGTCGAAAGACTGACTCAATGAGGGAGTCTGGGCAGAGGGTTTCCGATGAGTAGAAGTTTGGGTCGGTGATCGGTATCGAGTCATCCTGCAAAGCTAAGAGGGAGAAGTCAGACCTTATAATCACAAGATGGTGAAAGTATCTACCTCGATCCAAGGAAGCCACGAGACTCCAGTATCCCGTGTAGACTGCCTTTTCATCGTTGTCCCATCCTTTCTGCCATTCCACACCGTAGCGATCTGATTGTCCCTCTTTCTCTGACCAGAAACTGAAATTGAGGGCGGAGATGAGGAATATCCAATTAAGGATCGCCTTATTGGAAGGCTCCGTGGGATTATAGGGTTCTAGTGGACATATATGAAGCGGGAGGGTACGCCATGATCGAGGAGTGTAGGATTCAGAGCGCAGTTTCTCATGGATCTGATGATTCATAGGTTTGAACGAACTGAAAGGAAAGAGAGATGGGCGGAGACTTTACATGACGCGCAGCCAGTGCAACACCTTCTTCATTGACTTTCACAATATTGGTTTTCTTGATGTGCAGTCGAGAGAAAGTCAGTGATCGTGATTTCTTGGAGGAGACTGAAACGCACTCTGTAGGCAAAATCACTGCTCTCGATAACGGGATTCAGGTGATCCTCGAGATCTTGAATCCATACCTCTTCCTTCTCGCTCAAAGGAGCCTCAGAAACCGTAGAAAGGTCAACTTGAGTCATGACGAGATGTCAAATGTGTACACTGTATCAAAGTTTTGATCCAGTCACGAAACCAGGCGCCTTTGGGCAGATATTCACACAGTATCGATGAATGCGAAGTAGGTGTATGTATGAGAGATAATGTCGTTGGAAAGAAACGAGGATGAGGTGGATGAAGCTATGTAAGTCGCTGTGGTCAAGTTGGCCTATGTAGAAATCAGGAGAAAAAATTTGAAGTATAGGCGACCTGTAGCCGACGGCGCTGGATCTCAGATTGAGTCTTACCTTACGTAATAGTGGCGGTGCACCTCGTTCCTAGCCTAATAAAGCCGGTCCCGCCCTGGTCCCGCCTCCCGTGTAAGAAGTCATCCGAAGCTCTCGAACGAATCGGTGTTTCATCAGGGATGTTGTAGGAATGGTAATGTTACAGGTAGGCTACAAATTTCACGTATTACTAGAGACACAAAACGGTTGCCCAAGTCCCTCCGCTAGACTTCATTGCTGGCTCGCAAGCTCCTTCGCGGTAGTCTCGCCCGCAATTATCTTCGCTCCGTCCTCTTTGAGTTCGGGCTGGAAACGACACGTCAGTAGAGGGGTCGCTGGATTAAGTGGTAGGGATAGTGACCTTTCCTAAGAGCTGCAAGACGCAAAGTGTTTGTTCAGTATCCTGTCTCTAATTTTCAATGACGTGTACCGCTCACCGTTCCGCGCGTTTTCTTCAAGGATATAGATAGTGAGTGAGTAGATAATGGTATCGACATTCAGGCAGTCCCCACCTTAGCAGCGCCTGTCGTTTACTCTCGTGAGCATCAACAATAAGCAGTGGACTATCAAACACGTACCTATAACCCTTTCTTTGAAAGGAGCTTGGAAGCCACCTTTCTGCTGTTCATTCGCTGGCACAGTTGTATGCGGAGCGCCATGTTCTGGACCAGAAGTGATGAGTCGGCGATGATCGCTTCATTGTTCGATGGCCATTCAACTGACCTTCGTGATTCTGAGTCAACGAGTGACTGGGTGCTGGGGCTGGTGCTGACGCCGTAGGTGTAGGATCGACGTGGGGTACATCTGGGACAGTATTGGACTGATGAGCGGCTTGTGGTGGGATGGGTGCCATGATGGTTAAGAGCAAGATGAGATTTGGAGGAAGCCGAGGAGGCTTTGGGGCTTTTAGTCCTCCAGGCGACGACGTCATAGTAAGGCCAAAAAAGCCGAACTCGCCGGGTAACTTTCCGAAAGGGAAACGATCAGGTGATTCCGGCGTCAACCGACCGAAAAATCAAAACATGCCACGCCTCACCAGGCCTCGAGATCGTTTCAACCTTCTACCACCACCACCACAAAAGTTTTTGGAATGATGAAGAATCTTAGCGGGTTACCGCTCGATGATGATATTCTTGATCGTGTTCTCATGTTTCTTCCAACATTCGAAGACCTTTATGCCACCATTCTGTCGTCCAAATCGTTTTACGCTGTCTACAACGCTTACCCCCACTCAATCATCCGCAATGTGGCGTACAACGTGGCAGGACCCGCTCTTCCTCAAGCCGTGCGACTCGTTCGATATGAGCTGGCCCACTCGGGTTACTCCGATCACGACGATGACGGTTCTGATACGGAGTCAGAATCTTCAGACGCTGCACCTCGGGTCCCTGGAGAAGAGACGACCGACATATCACCTCTTACAACGCCTGAAATATACGCCTTGAGAAAAGTAGCAGCTGTGGCAAAAGGGTTGGAGGATCTATTCAGTATGAGGTACTGCGTTCGTTATAGCTATGTCAACACGCGCTCTAATGGAGATGCACTACCGTTTATAGGCACAAGAATCGAACATCGAAGACCAGCGTGCTCTCGTCATCCGAGTCCTGGCGTTTCCGTCGCGCTGTGTATCGAATCATGCTGTATTCCCGCCGATTTCCTGGGTATGTCTTTCTTGATCCAGATAGTGATTGGGCTCTCGACCAAGACGAGGAGGACGACGATGCCCATCAGTCAAGGCTATCGAAAGAAAGGAAGGCAAGAAAGATATTTCTCGAAGATTATGTCACCCAGGAGCTCCTTGAAATACACAGCGTTGTCGAGTTCCTTGGTGACACAGCTGAATGGATCACGCGAATCGACCGTGGCAGTAACCCAAGTTTGTCTGTCTACTCTGTCTCGGTTTGCATCCATTGTGACGTAGCTCGATAGCTGCTAGTTTTAGACAGACAGTCCTCTCCGCTGGTCCTTCTGAAATCTTTGACGCCTACCAACATCGATCGTTAGATCCTATCCAGGACTGTCTGAGAGGTGGTTTGTTTGAAGATAGTGAGATGCTAGTGGAGTATATTTCTCACCCACTATCGAAGCTTTGGGAAGATCGAAAGACAAAGCCTCCTCCAGTGGACGGTACGCACTGGAGATATATTCTCGACGATGTTAAGGGAGAAAATGACACATGTGCGTCCTCCGAAGCGCTCTCCTCGATTTCAGCCGTGACCAATACCCTTAGGCGCACAATGCGGGAAAACCGATGGCTTGGAATTGTGGGGACAAGCAAGTATGCCAACTACAGCTCAGTTCATTTTCATGCCTCACACAATTCTCACAGATTGGGATTACCTGAATGGAATATCGGGAGTCTTCAGCCTTCACGAGCTCCCCACTCTTCTCAAGGGCGAATTAAAACGAAACCAATTCGTCACACCTTATTTGACGGCGCAACATTCTCCCTCGCCCATGATACAGAGAATCTTTGAGATTAAGACCCCCACTTTTGATGCATGGACCAAAGAAGACTGGCTCTGTACAGACTGTATCGCGAATTTTCTTTCTTCCCATCTACATTTGTGGATACTTGACTGCAAACGAACCAGTGAGTCCACGTGAGGGGAAATCAGAACCTCCCGTTGCTTACTCTGGCTTCCGCATCCCAGCGGGCGAGACGATCCCTGAAGATTGCTGGTGAGTACTTGCACCACAACAAGATGGAGATCCGCTAACAATCAATGTAGGTATGGGTACAATTGTCGAACACAAACACATAGGCCGCTTCACGCTCAAAAACTCAATGTAGGAATTTTGACCAGACAGTTGACTTGTAACGAATGCTTACCTCCAAACCAGCATCTGTGTGAACCCAGCCGTTGATCAAGAGCTGTGCCTACGGACTTCCCGGGACGTTCGCGTAGCGTCGAGGATATAGACCATTGTACAGTACCTGAACCTCCTGAATCCATTCCGCCTATCGGATATGGGCTGCTCGCTATGTAATGAACGACCGAATCTCCGACCGACTTGCAATTGGTATATCCCTACACTGTGAACCAGAAAACTACATGATGTACAGAATCCGACTGATATATATAATATAATGTGTGCTACAGAGGATGTCGAGTGAATGTCCTGCAACAAGCAAATTCTCGACGAGCCCTTCTCATTGTCTATAGAGCATGGACGTGCGCCTCGTTATTCGGCTGATCCGGAAGGTCGCCAGGAGAGGAGGGTACAGAATATTCCGATGAAGAGCGAGCTGGAGGCGCTGCTCCGATCCCCGTACCATTAGCGGTCCAGACGTCGGTCGTTAGTCGAACGGGGATGACCTGTCGCAACTCGGTAAAGGGCGATTTTTGGGGTTCTGGCGGCGTCATGGACAATAGAAGACAGTCCTACATGCGGTGTGAGTAGGGTGTCGTGTCAAAGAACCCAAATAACGAGAGGTGCAAGTGTGTAGGCCTCACCTTGACAGTCAGGCCGCCAGCTTTGAAGCCTGTGACCTTGACTTGGTCACTGATGATGATTTCGCCCGTGAAAGCTATCCATGTGGGTCCGTCGCCCTACATGTGGCGTGAGTGCAAATCTACAAGTATGTGTCAAATGATTCACGTACCGCATGTCGGAATGTCCCTTCGCCGACGCAGTCGACTCTCCATATATCCGTCTTGGTGCCAAGTATCACCTCGTTTCTTGGATCAGAGTGTTAACGTACGCTCCAGCGCGGGGAATCACCCAAACTGAGTAAGCATACCTGACATCAACTGTCGACTGTCTCATCAACTGTACTCGAGTCGGACGTTTACCCATCAAGTTCGCCATTGGACCATACGGGAGAAACGCGGCCAAAGAGTAAGCCGAGGATTCGAGGGTCAAATGGAAAGGTATTGACTGAGATACACAGAATATCCGCGACGAGGGAATGTAGAGTTTGGTGGTGATATCTTGACCTCCCCCGTTCTTACAAGGTACGGATGATTCGTATGACCGCCATTCGGGAGTGAGTTCGAATCCACGCCGCGTAATTCTGAGAAGTGGAGGTAACGGGGCAGCTGGCCGTGAGCGGGGGTAATAGATAAACGGTGTTGATACAGTTCTAAGAAGCCGCATGAGTCTGACCTATATTGAAACGCAAGACCTGACGTACGTGTTTCCGAGGTTGATACCGAATAGACTCGACTTCATCAAGGGAACTAAATGTGGGACGGAATTCGGCTTGTTGATGGTCGCGCTCACTGTATACTATGAAACAGAGTCAACTTGACGACCCAAATTTCGGGAAATGTGAACGCACATCAATGGACGCTTGGAATCCAGGGAGCCCGGAAAGCTTAACCTCGTACGTGGGAGGCAAAGGCTGGTTGTGTAGCAATCAGTTCTCCGAGATGACAGCAGGGACTATCTTCACGAACCCATGTCTTGTCCTCGAAGACGAATGTCGCAGGAAGGTTCAACCGGAAGCGCAAGGATGACGGACACAGGGAATTGCTGGGGTCTTTAATCCAAAGGAGCTGAGTGTCCAAGCAAAGTTTTGCAGTGGTGGTTCCTCCTTCCGCTATCTCCTTGAGTTTGAGCCGACCTTCAACCTGGAAAACCAAGTAAAATGGTGTAAAAAGTCATATAAAGAGCTCCGCTGCGTACCTTGACTTCTACGCTCATAACGCCATCGGTCTTCGTCATCTCGACCGTACCCTCGACACATCCACCGGAACCATAAACCGGAAGCGTAGCATTATCTTCCTGAGCGCTCAAGCGCAGCCGTGCATCTCCACTCTTCGATTCTTTCACGAACTGACCGGACGGTCGAGGCCGAATACGATCGGATACAGCAATGCGCTGCTCGTAAAGATGTGGCTCAGCAGAATACGAGGGAGTCCGATTGAACGATGGCGCAATGTATGACGGAAGGCTGGCGGTTGACATGAGAGGAGAAAGCAAGGAGTGCTACAGCTCTCGGAAGGCTTTCTAATACTGGGGGCTGCATGGCGAATCGAATGCGAACAAGTTACCATATGGTCCATGTCCCCGGCTTTCCTTATCAACCGGTTCGGCATGGTGCGGCTGATGCAACCAGCTGAACCCGCGCAGTCCTCCGTACGCTGTTGCAGGTCATCGTGTGTATGTATAGAGGGACGTCGCGACGACGACGAATAAGAGCTAAGTTCAACGACGTTCAAGGACCGGTGGTTACGCATCTAATACCTTTACTCGGCTAAAGTCAAAGCTGACCAGGATCGATGACGATTTAAACGTTCCAAAGCACGAGGTGAATCTTCAATCCGAGGTGGACTGTGCATGGGAAGAGAACACATTCGAATTGGATGATACTGGGTGCGAGAAGTTCTACTACACATTAACCATACTGACTGAAGTACAAGGATAGATCGGTGATGACATCCTGTCTATCCTGGGCGCGTTCCTGGCTGAAATTATCCCTTGGAGTGCATGAGAACGCTGGGAGCGGCCTATGGCAGTGCCGATGGGCATGAGTACCAAACCAACTTGAGCACGGTGTGCCGCACCGGGCAGGGGTCCTAGATTAGTACTGCTGCGCGCACGATATAAATTTGCACTGAACAGATGACATTTTCGTGAGATGAAGACGTCCAGATCCCAGGGCCTGAAATTTGAAGAGATCAGACATATTCCGCCCAAGGTGCAGCTGCAGCGCCATAAGTATATTCGACCGCGAGCATTGTGGTCCATGGATCATGCGAAGGATCTCGGAGACTGCGCGAGGTCACCGGTCACCGGTCATTGCTAGCAGTGACTCGAGCAACTTGTGCGTACGCCCACACGTCGACGGTCTATACAGGTCTGTACTTTGTGACAGGTTGCATACGACTCTCAGGCTTCAGCTGGAAAGTTGCAAGAAATAAGCCAGGCACCAGCGGATTGAGGCTAACCTGAGGACAGGTTTGGGGTAGGTAGCTACCGTAGGTAGGTAGGTACTGCTAGTAGGAGCTAGTAGCTGCTAGTGGGTGTCTTGTGGTGTCCATTTCGCCGAATGATGAGCTTCGTGGGCTCATCGGGCCAAGCCGTCGCGTTGCCTGTCCGTGATGTTCCCGACGAGCCTTGTGGACGACTTGAACTTGTGTGACTCTGAGATAAGACGAGGAAAATAAATCATCCGCTGCTATGCTTGGCATATTCTGCGCGAAATGGGTGCACTCTGCCCACAGAAATTGGCCCAAAATCGTGAATCATGCCCTTATATGGATATGTAGATAGTATATTCCTGTAGATAGGGTTAGGGTTAGAGCGAGAAAAAATCGAAAAAAA
>CEMG01175843.1:0-12908 GCA_001179705.1 Baeospora myosura
TTCAACCTAAAAGTCCTTCTAGCCCCGAACGTCGCTCTGAACGTTTAGCTGCAAAACAGCTTCCCTCGTACGCACAGCAGACTTCAAGTTCCTCTAACAGGAACGACAATCAAGGAGAATCCTCCTTACCACCCAATAGAACAGTCCGATCTAAGAAAGCACCGGCCACTTCTTCCACTACCAAGTCAATTCCAAAAGGAAAAGACAAAGCAGTCGCGAAGGAACCCACAGCAGCCATTTCGAACTTAAACTCTCTTGGAAACCAAAGAGCAATTCCTCACGGACGCACGCAACAGCAAGCGCCTGCATCGACTAGTCAATCATTTGACCAGCCGCCTCAAGACTTTGTTAATCCTCATGAAGTCATCCGACCAATCATAACCAACATGCCTGACATAGTTAGGATGCCTAAACCCGGCACGCGGGACGCGCCCAAGTTTCAGAGTTCCATGGACTCCAACATGGCGGCGCAGTTCTGGCGTTTCGTGGATAATATGAAAGAGTGTTTCAAGGAAGCAGGAATCAAAGAAGAAGCTGAGATGAAGCGATTATTTCCTAAATATGCTGGCATTGATGAAGAGCAAGAGTGGAAGTCACTCGCGACTTATGCGAGGGCTGACGCGACTCTGGATCAATGGATAGATGAGATCATTCAAGGGTATCCAGCTGCTGACGAATATCGGCAGGGATCCCTAGCGAACTTAGCCTTCATCTGTCGGACGTACAAGAATGCTGGTAATAATGACCAACGGTTCTTGACTGCATTCCAGCGAAAATTTAAAATCGAAGCAGATAAACTCTTACAGAAACCGGCGATTGTAAGCAATCGCGAGCTAGTGACGATGTTTATTGAGGCTCTAGACCCCGAGTGTGCCCAGCGCTTGTGGAATACCTTAGAGCTAGGCTCTAGCCTAAAGAAGACATTGAAGAAGGCAACCGTGGCGGCTGCAGCAGCAGATCCTCCCGTGGCTGACCCCAACACTCGCAGAAGGGAGGACCAGTATACGCTTGACGAGGTCATGGAAGCCCTGCTAGAAATGGCATCAGGACAGTACATGATTCAGCGATCCGGTCCTTATGGCATCCCTGAATATTCCGTAGGAGCTAAGACCGAGGCTGCCACTGCCGAGGCCAATATAATACCGCTCGCGGTCAAGAAGGAACTGGAAGCCTTTAACAACTCGATGGTTGGCTTCACGGACAAGTTTACCACTCTAGAGAAACGACAAAAAAGCGATCACGATGAGCTAAAAAGGATGTTATCCCAATTTACGGCATCCACGCCAACATTGAGACAAACTCCTCAAGATGTGGGATCCTACAATCGCCCTGCTCCAGGAGATTGTTTTTACTGCAATCTTCCCGGACATTTCGTAAATAATTGCCCCATGAAAGCGGATGATCTCAAAAATCACCGGATCATAATGCGCGACGGACAAGTAAGACTACCGGATGGTAGCAGGGTACCAGGACCCCAGACGGATAGTCTGCGCACCAAAATAGATGCCTGGCACAGTGCGAATCCAGCGCAGAGTTTGTTCAATACTGAGTACGAACAGCTGACGGGAAACCCGGCAGGTTCAAGCAACCAAACGGTTTACTCGCTCTACGTGAGTGGTCAGCGCGACCATAGAGATGACATGATTGAGAGCCTGCGGAGAATAGGCAATAGTCCAGATACCCAGGCCCAGCTATTGCATAGTACGGCAGTACCGGCTTCACGACTACCTACGGCGGTGCTGGCCTCATCCGCGCCACCAATACCACCAACCCCAGTAATCTCAACTGGTCTAGAACACAAGTTAGAAACGCTCGTGAGCCAAATGGCTCTACTCACGACGCACTTAACTAAGACCCACGAGGAAGGAGACTCGCGGGCGGGTTTTTAACTTATACAGTGAAGGACAAAGCTGTTTTCAATACAAGAAGAAGGACAGCTACAGTGCCGGAGGATAAAAGTAACCCAAGTACAAGAACCACGGGTGGATGGCGAATCCGCCGTGAAGAACAAGAAAAACTAGAACGTGCAAAGAATAAAACAAATAAGACAACTAGGTTCGCGGTTGACTCAGAGGACGATGAGGACATCTTACCAGACACCTTCCGTGACGAAGAGGAGCCAGAGCGTGATGAAACTCCGGTGACTCAGTCTAAATTACCGGAACTGCCATATAAGGATGTGCCCGAGGTCGCGTATGTGCCCCTGGATAAATCCCAAATGCAGAAGGCCGCTTCAAAAGGCCGGCGCGAGCCCATCCCTAATATGGAAACACGCGAACCAGCTTTTAAAAATAAAGCCCCAGTCGAAAATCCATTGAAAAATAAAGAAATGGCAACACGTCTGTTAGAAGCAGAAATAACCTTAACAGCAGAAGATTTGCTAGCCATCTCAAAGCCCCTTCGCGACGAGGTTAAGAGAATAATATCGACGAAGAAAACTCCTAACAGAAATAAATTGTTAAAGGATGTAGTGATGAGTGCTTTGGGTGATAAGGACACCAACGTAAAGGAGCAAGCAAAAGACACGTTTTGGGATGCGTTCGCGACTGCGAAAGGACTGTCGCATCAAGCAGCAACAGAGGCAAAGCTCGCCCAAGACGCAATTAATATGAGAGACTTGCCACATGGGCAATACTTCGTAACAACGAAAGATGATGGGTTGGTACCCGCGGGTAGTCTGGTACATAAAGACCCTTATCTTCAATACCTTGAGACACTCGCGGAAGGGGAAACTCCTAAGCAAGTTTATGTCGCGAAAGAATCCAACGCGTTACGTTCCGTGTACCCAACGGTCAATAACACCAGCATAGCAGAATCCATCTTAGATGGAGGCTCGCAGATTGTGTCAATAGCCAAATCAGAAGCTGAACGCCTGAATATAGCCTGGGACCCTGACATCAGGATTAACATGCAAAGCGCAAACAGTCAAATCGAGCCCTCGTGCGGCCTAGCGAGGAACATACCGTTCCGTTTTAACGACATCACTTTATATCTACAAGTACATGTCATCGACGGCCCAGCGTACAAAGTATTGCTGGGTAGGCCCTTCGACTCGCTCACGAGAAGTCTGATTCAAAATGAGGCTGATGGTAGTCAAATGGTTACTATCACCGACCCAAATACCAATCGTCGAGCTGTACTACCGACATACGAGCGTGGCAAACCACCACGGATCGTGTCGCGACCACAGCAAGAAGAAGTTTTTCAGTTCTCGATGATTTGATCACTGATCAAGGAGAGGTAGCACTGACTGTCTCAATGGACAGCGACGGACGATATATAATAGATAGCTATGCGTCTCCTCAGAAGGGGGAGATATTTGAAAATAAAGAGTTAAGAGATTTATTCTTGCTCGAGAGTGATATGGCGCTGGTCAAGGAATCTCAACGCAAAAAGAAAAAGCGTAAGACAGTTACCCGTAGCTTAAGGGCGGACGAAGAACGCACTCTTGACCAATACTTCTCAACGGTCGCAGTGGCGCAGGAAGTCAGACCCGATATACAAAAGGACTGTTATTATTCAGCCTTTGTTAATAGTGTCGCGACTAAGCCGGCGCCAGCCGAAACGAAAGTCGAGCAAGGAAAAGAAACAGAGGAAATGCGCACTACCCTCCTCGGAAAGAAATACAAACCAGTGGCGCAGAAAGTCAGACCAATACTGACTGAGCTGCCCCAGAAATTTCGTATTGAGAGACACATTATTGGGGACCCGCTTGCGGATATGCCTCCCCTGAATCCCCATCCACCTGAATTCACGCCTAAAGGCAGATACACGCAAGAGCGCATGGAGGCAATGGATAAAGTGCACGACGGCGATTTCCTGTGGCCGGAAGAACGAAAGCTTGTACATGACATAGTTGCAAATCAAAACGAGGCATTTGCCTGGGATGATACGGAACGAGGTAGCTTCAAGACGGAGTTTTTCCCACCAATTGAGATTCCTGTGGTACCGCATAAGCCATGGGTACAAAGGAACATCCCGATACCCCCGGGAATCTACCCTGAGGTCTGCAAAGTCATCAAGACCAAGCTAGACGCGGGAACCTATGAACCTTCAAACTCCTCCTACCGCTCTCGATGGTTCTGTGTCGTGAAGAAGGATGGAAAGAAACTTAGACTGGTACACAGTCTTGAACCTTTAAATAACGTCACGATTGCCCATTCTGGGATTCCGCCCGCTCCTGATACCCTAGCAGAACATTTCTCGGGCAGGGCGTGCGGCGGAATCGGTGATCTCTATGTGGGATACGATGAGCGACCCATCTCAGAGAAGTCTAGGGACCTGACGACCTTCCAGACGCCCTTTGGCGCTCTGAGGTTAGTCACCCTGCCGATGGGATGGACGAACTCCGTTCCAATATTTCACGATGATGTGACTTACATATTGAAAGAAGAGATACCCCACGTCACGATCCCGTACATTGACGATGTTCCGGTTAGGGGACCCGCGACTCGCTACGAGATCGGCGAAGACGATTACGAGCGCATTTCCGAAAATCCGGGGATCCGCCGCTTCGTCTGGGAGCATCTGGAAAATTTTAACAGAGTACTGCAACGTATGAAATACTCGGGAGGAACGTTCTCGGGTTTTAAAACTGTTCTTTGCGCTGCGGAGACCACAATTGTAGGCCACAGATGCACATATAAAGGGCGCACACCAGAGACTGATCGGGTAGGCTCGATCACCCGCTGGGGGCCTTGTAAGGATGTCTCTGATGTTCGCGCCTTCATTGGGACAGTCGGTGTTTGCAGGGCTTTTATCAAAGACTTTGCAAAGATCTCTGAACCACTAGGGCGGCTCTTGAGGAAGAACGCTGTGTTCGAATGGGGTCCGGAACAAGATCAGGCGCAACAAGCGCTTAAAGACGCGCTGATCGCGAGTCCCGCCATCAGACCGCTTGACTATTCGAGCGAGGCACCGGTCACGCTCGCGGTTGACACGTCCTGGAAAGCAGTAGGATTCTACATCTACCAGGCCGATCTTGACGATCCAAAGAAGAAGTACATTGCAAGGTTCGGCTCAATAACTCTGAGCAAAGTGCACTCCAATTACTCCCAACCTAAACGAGAGTTGTTTGGTTTGAAAGAGGCGTTACGTGTCGCTCGCTTCTGGCTCCTCGGGGTTAGGAATCTCGTGATCGAGACTGATGCCAAATACATAAAAGGCATGCTTAATAATCCCGAGCACGGCCCTAATTCGACGATCAATAGATGGATAGAGTTCATTCTAATGCAGCCGTTTACGCTGAAACATGTCGCGGGTGCAACCTTTGGGGCTGATGGCCTGTCAAGGCGAGATCGCCAACCAGGTGACCCGGTAGAGGACGTCGCGACATCGGATATGGACGACCAAAGAGAAGAAATGAAATTCGAGATGGGGAATCCGTTGGAGGAACCGCCTTTGGAATTTGAGGACTTTAAGAGAGACATTGACACAAGAGGTGGTTACTTGGTAGACATCTCAGAAGCGGAAAACCTGGAGAATTCGAGCTCGCGAGCAACCTCAGTTCTTGACTTTTCAGCAGAACTTAAGGAGGCTCGCCAGCTTACGCAGGTCTATCTATTAGCTTATCGGAAACATTTGCTAGACCCGGACCTGAACGAATACCACCCTGAATACGCTCAATTTATGGGGGAACAGCTACTGCCTCCAGATGACAGTACCCACGACCCAGAACAACTCGAGGACTACCCGCAGGAACACAGGACAGAAACTGGCTTGAGGCACGAAACTTGGCTTCCAATGGTCAAAGAATGGCTGAAAGACCCGTTCCTGAGACCTCCGAGCATGGACGATAGGGTATATCTCCAATTCGTAAGGTTCGCGAGACGTTTTTTCGTGGATACGAAGGGAAGACTGTACAGGCGTGGCCCAGATGACGCTCATAAACTAGTTGTAGATCGCGACCGCCGCATGTATATGATGCGTGCGGGTCACGACAGCCTGGGGCATCGTGGATTCTTCGCCACGAAGAACATAATAGAAAAGCGGTTTTGGTGGCCAGAGTTTGAACGCGATGTAAATTGGTTCGTGAAGACATGCCATATATGTCAGACACGCCAAAAGACGCTGTTACGAATACCACCAGTAGTGACTCACACCCCTTCCATCTTCCAAGTCCTCCATGCAGATACTATGGTTATGTCACCCGCATCTAATGGACATAAATATATTGTCCATGGACGGTGCGGATTGACGTCTTGGATGGAGGGTAAGCCATTACGAGCAGAAACAGGCCGATCCATAGGCCAGTGGCTCTTCGAAGACATTGTATGTCGTTGGGGCTGCATGCTCTCGATCGTGACGGACAATGGGCCAGCATTTAAAGCGGCTGCCGCTTGGCTTGAAATGAAATACGGAATAAAAGGAGTCACCATTTCTGCGTACAACTCGCGAGCTAATGGGAAGATTGAGCGACCACATTGGGATGTGCGACAGTCCCTTTACAAAGCGACAGGGGGGGACGTGTCCAAATGGTTCTGGTTCTTCCCTCATGTTATGTGGGCGGACAGGATTACCATTAGGAGAGGTATGGGCTGCTCACCGTTCTTCGCAGTAACGGGCGCACACCCTATATTGCCTCTGGACATAATAGAGGCGACATGGCTAGTTGAACCTCCAGGAGGCCCATTGACCACGGAAATGCTTATAGGTTTCCGTGCTAAAGCCCTCGCGAAGCACAGACAGCATGTTGACGCGATGCGTGAACGCGTAGATACACACAAGATGGACGCCGTGTTGCGCTACGAAGAAGAGCACCAGAATACGATTAAAGACTATAATTTTATTCCGGGGGACTTGGTCCTCGTGCGTAACACTCTCGTGGAGAAGTCCTTAAATAAGAAAATGAAACCTAGATACAACGGGCCTATGGTCGTGGTGAAGAGACTCGACGGTGGTGCATACATCATTGCGGAGCTCGACGGGTCTGTCTTCCAGGAACGAGTAGCAGCGTTCAGGGTCATCCCCTATCACTCACGACTGCACATTAATCTGCCTAAAGACATTCACGAGTTTATTGACGTATCCCCGGATGCCCTTACCGCATTAGGACGTAGCTGGAATAAGAAGGATCCTCCTGATAGGGACTTCACCTTTGATAAAATGCGACTCAAGACTATGGACGATCCGGAAGACGAGGGTTCTGACCCTGAGGAAGAAGTCATAGAGACGTCCGAGGAAGAAAACGACTCGGAAGAAGAATAGAAGCAGATATAATGCGCAGAGGACCCCTCTAGACGCTTGAAATATTGGGTTAAAACAGTAATGACAGTGATCGCGGGTACTAGGAGTATCTACGCGAGGAACGAATGGAAATAATACTGGATTTACTCGAAAATAGAAGTCTCGACCGTGACAGCGGCTTCATCGGTGACTGTGGCCTCAGCGTCCATGGCCTCGACGGTAGTCGCGTCAGCTGGAGTAACAGGGGACGAGGTCGTGACCGGAACAGTGGCACCCTTCGTGCCCACTGTCGAGGACAACGCCTCGCGAGACTCCAGCATGGCTAGAAGACGATCGTGTTCAGCCACGTATAAATCACGTAACTTGACACTGAACTCGATTTGATGAGTCTGCGCAGCTATGTGGCTTCGCATGTCGCCAGTTCGCATGCGAATGGAGGACTCGTTGGCGGTATTGATGTCCCCGAAGCTTGGCTTGGTGAGGGCTTCCGTCATCAGGCGCTCCGCGTACTCGCTGCGAATGGCAATATCGGCAGCTTAAACACAGACAAGGGTGAACTCCTGTATCGCGAGGGCTACGGAAAGACGACTTACAGAGTCGCTGATCCGCGGAGTCCCCGAAGGCATCACTGCTAGAGCGATGGCGTTTGCGGGCTTCCGCAGTGGTCTCGCTGAACTGAGCACCGCGGTTAACGTAATGCATGGCCTTCTGATACATTCGGGATTTAGTATCCATGCCAGGGACACGGCAATAGGAAAGACGTACAGTGTGGCTGCGCTCAGGCTCCTAAGACAGGATGTATCGAGTCAGTGACGCACAAGATGATAGATGAAGGCAACGTACAGCACGAGACATGCTTTGGGTACGGCCCCGGGGGCGGCCACGGAAGCTAGGCAACGCTAAGCCTCTGCCGGAGCGACCGGAGGCAAGAGTCTCGGGTAAGACAACGGCTCCCCCCGTGAAGACGTCGAGCTGCAGTTGGGCAAGTTGTTGGATCAGTGACTGAGGAGTCTGAAGGTCGCGACGACCTAAATACCTCGTTAGTGCCATCCACGACGGTCTCAGAAGAGTCGACGGTACCCATCGTGACGTCCTGCTCCGGTACTACAGGATCATCTTCCTCGGAAGAGTCGTCTACGACGACCGGGGATTTGATGCGAGCCTTGCGAGCCTTCTGAAATAAAACATGAGTGATATTTAACAGCATAGGTGCCAGGAGTAACTCACTTTTGAGGGCTTGGGTGGGGCTTTGACACGTTCAGGCTTGCCAGCCTCGGGGGTAACGTTCGCAGCGGGAGGAGTCGGGTTGCCCGACGCAAGAGCCTCTTTCATCTTGTTCTTCTCGAAGGACAAGACGCTAGTGAACTGGGTCGCGTCCTTGTACCACAACGGTTTCGCAGACGGGAACAGCCAGTGGAATTCAGCGCGAGCGTTGTACGCAGCGTTGACTAGCGCCTGGTGTTTCTTGTGGACGTCGTTGTTGGGATCGAGAAAAACCTGATATAAAAAGTTGTAAGGCCGTGCACGATGCAACCCAGTCTTGACCGACTCACCAGAAGATCGGCGACAGAGGTCAGGATGGTCTCGCGTTCGAGGGGGTCCGTTCCAGCCTGGCGAGCGTTGGCTGCGAGTTTAGTCAACCCGCTAATGCGCGCCGCATACATAGCGAGCTGGGCAGGAGTATCGAGTAAAGGGGCCATTGAGATAGTTTATGACGACTGATTGTCAGAGACTGAAAGACGTTGTTGGGTATAGAACAGGGACTCGCGAGCAGGCCTTTTATAGGGTGCAGCTCGTGAGCCCCAGTTCAGCCACTGGACGGATTAGGAAGGAGGCTGCGCGTGACCGCGTGGGCGCCTGTCTGGATTCGGCATTGGAATTTCCGATTAAGTCAATCTCATCAGATTGTGTGATCGCCCCTATTTGTCCACTCGGAGAGTTGACATTTTTTGTTCCGGGGGAGAGGGAATACCCAGTATTCGTAGCACGAATGAATAATTCAAATAAATAAAGTTTAGAAAGATAACTCGGCAAGGCTTGGTAACCAAACCAAATCGGCCGAAAAGACGAGCAAGGAGACTAGTCGCGAACAGCAGAATTCGTGACCGAAACGAAAGCCAATACGACTTAAGAATGAAGTCACTCAAGAGTCACAAAAAGGCCCTACTAGGGCTAAGTGATATTCCAAAAAGATAAGAGATTGAAGTCCCAAGGACTTCAACTCTGCAAGACGAGTACAGATATGTACTAAGTCCCTAGAGGACTGCGAGGAGACTACGATAGAAATGTTAAAAGAGTCCTGTAAAGGACTGACTCACGACCACCCAACGAACAAGCGGCAAGCTACCAAAATGACAAGAGGGAATAAAGAAGTAACTCGAGATAGACATGGCAAAAAGGCGATACAAGAAACACAACTTATCTACAAAAAGAAAAGTTCGTCGTATCTGAAGTCCAAATGTCAGTCAAGAGCAGGTTTTTAAACCTCTTCGTCGTCCTCGTCGTCCTCGTCAGCAGCGGGTGCAGCGCTAGAGTCGAAGACAATTGAGCAAAAAGATTAAAGAAATAATAATAAATCCAGCGACTCACGAAGCAAGAGCGCCCACTACGGTACCCTCCTCGGATCCCTCAGAGTCTTCATCGTGATCCGCAGAAGCCAAGGCAGCGGGCGGGTCGTCCTCGACGATGTCCTGGTCAGCGGCAGTAAGATCGTCGGGAGGGCCGGAGACCGAAGTAGGCTGGTCGTCACCGCTCTCGTGCTCACCCTCCTCCTCGTCGTGATCCTCTTCATCATCTTCCGCAAACTCGACTTCGTCATCAGACGAAGCAGAGCGAGCGCGTGCTTTGCCCTTACCACTAGAGCGAGCACCAGAAGAGGCAGACGCGGAAGGGGGCGGGTCGTGAGCAGGGCGCGCGACAGGAGTAACAGCGCCGATGTGAGTCAGCAAGAGGTCGACGGCAGCAGGCTCGCGAATGACACCGGAACGCTGGAGAGAGATTCCCTCGGCGTAAGTCAGTTGAGCGACTTTCTCTTTGAAGCAGCGAAGAAAATGGTCGCGACGAGCGATGGCGTCGCGTAAGAGTCGATCAAGAGAACCGCAGAGATCATCAGCAGAGGCCGCCTCTTGAAGGTCTTGACGAAGGGCTGAAGAAGAAGAGAAAAATCAGCTTGGAAAAGCTAAGAAAAATGAGAAAGAAACAGACATACCACCCGTACTAAGGTCCGTGAAACCGCGCATGCGTTCGCGCGCCTCTTGACGTTTGGCATCAGAGTAAATGAAGGAACAGCCGGGTTTGCGACCGGAGTGGCAAGGCCCACATGCGCGACCCTCACCTTGATAGCGACAAGGTTTGGTATCAGACGCAATGGCGCAGGTAGTACAGCTGAAGTCAGGCTAGCAGAAATAAAGATGAACATAAAAGGAAGCTAGAAAGAAAAGGGGATCCTTACTTTATTCACGATCGTGAGGGCCTTCTCAATTTCCTCCTGAGTAATAGCGATAGGTACCCTATAAGTGTACCCGTCCCCTGTTATAAACAAAAGAAGATTAGAACCACACAGAAAGGAAAAGGGCCATAACACCACATACCATGAACGCGATAGTCGACGCCAGGGTCGTGATCCCGCAGAACACTAGGGGGCGCTCCATGATACTTCTTGCGGAACGTATGGGCGTCGCGTTGGGTTTTGGTGGCGTTAGGACCATGCTCCATGTCATCAATCGGAGGGCGACGGCCACCGTACTTGGCGAACTAAAAAGAAACCAATTTAGAAATGGGAACTTAATCAGAAAAATAAAAATAAAAATAAATAAAAATAAATAAATAAAAAAAAAATAAAAAACGTACCTCCCGACCTTTAGGACCGCTATTGGACGCACCAGGTTCGGTCTTGATGCGTTTGGGAGGCGAGTTAGCACCAGGCGTGGGGGAACGCCCACGCTTCTGTTAAAAGCCCAAAAATGAACACCGAGAAGAAAGCAAGGGCAAAAGGCTTACCCTAGGCAGGAAGGACGAGCTCGGTTGAGCTTGTGCCCGACGCGCTTGGCGACTCTCTTGACGGGCGTTGGGACCAGTAATCTCCACGATCTCATCGTCGGACGGCGGCACTGGAGGACGCGCTGTCAAGACGGCCCTAGCACGGACCACGTCGGCGGGAGGCCGACTAGCAACCGTGGCCAGAAGGGCAGGAGGCTGTCAAGAGAACACAAATAGAAGAAGTCAGTGCCATAGCCACGAACCTCGATTGAAGAGAACACTTACGTTACGACGGGGTCCGGCAGGAGGCGGCACAGGCTGGAGAAATAAATAAAAAGTCAGTCGAGAAAACGTGCCAACGGGAACCATCAACGGCTCACGAGAGTGGGGGGCACGAAAGCAGGAGCATCCACGGGCTTGCCAACATGAACCGGCGCCGGGATGTGAGGCGCGCCCGAGGTCATCCTAGGTACGCGGACCGACGGAATTAGAGAGCGTGAAGGCGCGGCCACCGGCGTCACGACTTGAGACGACGAAGTCGCCACAGCGTGAACCGGTGTCGGGACTTGCGACACAGAAGTGGATGGCTGCAAGAAAATAAGTAAACGGGAAAAGACTAAAATCACAACACGACACTTACTTTGGTTGGTGAAGGTGTGGTGGAGGTAGTTGCCCGAATAGCCGTGCGAAAAGGATTGTACCCCTCTCGAGGGACACGAGGCAGTGGGCAGTGATCCACCGGGGTCAAGAGATACACTTGCTAAAAACGCGAGACAAGAAGAGCAAATGATCAGACAAGGTACACTCTAGAGTGATAAGCCACGTACCTGGTCTTCCGGGACCATCCAAAGATTAGCATTTGTACGAGGCACTGTACCCTCTAGAGAAGCATACATAAGGGTGGCCATCGTGAGCAAACGACGCAGGAAACCATCGTAAACGGCATGCGGTGGGCGGCCAGTAGAGTGAACATGCAGGACCTACGAGACATCGAAGCACAAGTGTCAGTAGGGGATAGACTATAGAGCAAGCACGAACACTTACCAACAGGTCGTTGACTTCCGCCATGATCTGGAGACGTTGGTCTTGAGGCACAGCAGCCCAAACTTCCGAGTCGAAATACGGCGAGAGAAGGTCGAAAGCCTGGACAGCGTATCGATAAGGACGAGGGTCGATGGCGGGCGCACGAGACTGAGACATGATGTACGATTGACAGTATAACAGAAATGAGAGCCAGTAAGAGGAGTCGAGATGGTGGAAGTAAGAGGGAAAGAACGACTTGAACCAAGTTGAACTTTCCCTTGGGAATTTATAGGACCCTGAGCCAATTCAATCTCCGCTTGGGAATCAAGCCACGCGCGAGTCCTTCCATGACCTTCCATGACTCGGTACACCTCGAATAACACGATTCGACGTGTCGTATAAGTTGGAAGCGTTTGCATAACGCTCTCTACCACCTCCCCGAACCTAATAGGGGCAGAATGACATACGCGACATAAAGAATGATGGGAATTACCTATTTGGGACGAACCACGTGACGTCGAACCAGGAGCGCGGATACAGCTGTCAAGTGTGTACCACGTATAGAACGATGAACATAAGCCAGAGATAGAGTCCCCCACATGAGGAGAAGACCCTGTCCAGATCATACAGTCGACTGAGGACAGTCGATAGTTTATTCCGGGGGAGATGATAGGACGCTAACGCGTCTAGACACGTATCATACACTTTTTCGATGTTTAAGA
>CEMG01175847.1:14917-25490 GCA_001179705.1 Baeospora myosura
GCGGAATTGGTAGGAGTTGATTATGGGTGGTAGTGGCGGAATTGGTGGTAGTTGAGTTGGCTGGAGTTGAGTGGTGGCAAGGTTGAGTAGTGGTGGTAGTTGAGCAGTGGTATATTTTATGTTGGCGTGTACCCTTATATTGGCGTGTACCCGCCTCAGCGCGTGTGATAGAAAACCCTGTGATATTTATCTACAATACAATGAGCTAGGTCGACATAGAGAACTTCGAAGTTGCTAGAAGAAAGACAAACAAGTCAGTACTTACGGGAAACGCTGGTGGGCAGTACCGGCTCATACTTTACGTACTAGAAGACCGGCTGCAAAGTGTGAAATTTACTCACCTCACTTGGTCGGGTATTCGTCCCATCCAGTCTCTTTGCCTTTCTTCTCACTCGTCGTCTGAATGACTGAATAGTACTCCAAGTCTACGCCCCATGTCTCCCCTCAAACCATCCTCATTCTCCCTCACTCATTCATGGCCTCATTATGCGGGCCTCGTCGCGACCATCTTCGCCATTGTTATGGGTTTCGGACGCTACACTCTACTCGGTAAGTTATCCCAAAAACCTTGTACAAATTCCGCCTCTGAGCCTCTGCAGATCGTTTGGACCCTGATCACTGCGGAGCCCTGATGTCCAGAGGAAGATGGCTGGACTCCACGAAGAAGATATGGCAACCCGATGGTGAGCTCCTCAGCAGTCCTATACGTGCTCATCAGATGCAGACCATGCTTTAATCCAGGTTGCATGCCCCATGCCTATCGGCCGACAGACTGCGCCTTATGCTTCGACCGTCGAGAGATTGTCTTCATTGGCGACTCCATAACGCGAAAGCTGTTCTTCCAGTTTGCCACCATTCTGGACCCTGCACTCCCGACCGCACCGTCGGATGACACGCTAAAGCACTCCGATCATAGTCTAAGTGCCAGCCTTGGCGCGCGAATAACATTCTACTGGGATCCATTCCTCAATAGTACACGAACGCAACGTATCCTCGCGAAGAGACCTGCCGATCCCCTCAAACTCGTACGCGATCCCACACCGCCTGCATTGCTTGTTCTAGGTGGAGGGCTCTGGAACTTGCGGTACTCCGAACTTTCAGGCGGAATCCCCGCATGGGAGGCCAACATGGAGAACATCCTAGAATCTATATCTCGGAATCCCTCTTCGATGCCAGATAGGACCGTCATATTACCAGTGGAAGAGGTAATTCCGTCGAAGCTGTCTCGCGACCGAGTGGTCACCATGCAGTCTTTTGACATAGACGCAATGAACTCTGATTTATTCCATCGCGTCAGTCCACCCTCAGGGGACTATCTGCATCTGTTTGCAAGCCCTCCACCGCCATTGCCGGTTTCTTTTCCACTGGTATTCAACCAGATGCTCGATGCTTCCCAGACAGACGACGGTCTCCACTTTTCGGATAGCGTTGTCAAAGCACAAGCTAACATCCTCCTCAACCTCCGCTGCAATGACCAATTGCCGAAAACATTCCCCATGAACAAAACCTGTTGTCGCAGCTACCCCCGGCCTACGCTCCTCCAACTGCTCGTATTGTTTGTTATGATTGCATGGGGACCATCCAGTTGGCTGTCGCAATCGTCAGGCAAGTTTTCCCAAATCTTTCCATGTTTCATTCCCGCGCTGAACTTGCAAACAGGCTCAAGACGGTTACCGCCTATCAAGGCGGAGCATGTGCCGCCCCTGGTGTTCAGCGGGGCCGTACTGCTCTTATTTGTTGCAGACCGCACTGGATTGTGGTTGAAGGAGCAAAAGACATACAGTCCATATACCTTCGCGTTCCTCTGCCTTGCTTCTCTCATTGTGGGTTTTGCTACAGTCAAACGGGCGGACAATGATTTAGGATTTATGAACCGAGAACAAACGGATGAGTGGAAGGGGTGGATGCAAGGTCAGTCTTTTTTGCCCACTATTCGCCGTTCGGTTGAACTCAAAGAGCAAATTGTAGTTGCTGTCTTGGTCTATCATTACCTCGCCGCGTCGAAGATCTCGGGAATATACAACCCCATACGTGTCCTGGTTGCCGCGTACCTGTTCATGACAGGCTACGGGCACACCATGTTCTATCTCAGAAAAGCTGACTTCGGCTTCCTACGTGTCGCACAGGTACTTCTTATCTCTCCTCGGTGATATTATTGGCCTGATAGCAAGCTAGGTTTTGATTCGATTGAATCTTCTGACTGTTCTGCTGGCCTATACCATGAACACCGACTACATCTCCTACTACTTCGCGCCATTGGTATCTCTTTGGTTCCTCGTCATTTACGCGACCTTGGCCATCGGCTCGAAATTCAACGACCGCACCCCCATCCTCATGCTCAAGATCTTCATCTCGGCAGGAGCCGTAACTTGGTTCATGAACGAGCCCTGGCTCCTGGAAGGACTCTTCCAGATCCTCAGCCAAGTGTGCGCGATTCACTGGTCCGCACGCGAATGGGCGTTCCGCGTGAACCTGGACCTGTGGATCGTGTATGTCGGGATGTTCACCGCCATCGGGGTCATAAAACTGCGCGAACACCGGTTGATGGAACACACCTTATGGCCTTTGGCAGTAAAATTGGCAGCTGCAATCTCCGCTATCGCCCTCCTCGGATACTTTGTGTTTGAGCTCCGCCAAGAATCCAAATTCACTTACAACCTCTGGCATCCATACATCTCGTTCGTCCCCGTCCTAGCATTCGCAGGACTGCGGAACGCGAACGTGATATTGCGGTCGGCGTCATCCGGGGCGTTCGCCTTCATCGGGAGATGCTCCCTCGAGACATTCATCATTCAGCACCATATCTGGCTCGCGGGAGACGCCAAGGGCGTCCTACTCGTCATACCGGGCACGAGGTGGAGGCCCGTTAACTTTGTTATCACCACCATCATCTTCGTGTATGTCTCCCATCGGATCTCACAAGCCACAGGCGAGGTGACGAAGTGGATTTGCGGGGAGACGGCGAAGGGACTTCCGTTACCGACCACTGCGGCTGCTGCGCCTCAGCAAGGGACGTCGGCGCTGGATGAAGTTGCAGATGTTCATGAAATGTCTCCGATGCATAAAAGCAACCGGAGTACCAGACCATCGTCTGATAGAACCGCTCCACCACCACCACCGTGGTTGGATCGTCTTGCGGAAGGACCGTTCAAGAGCAACCAGACGCCCTCGTCCGATACAACCGAGCCTCCACCGACTCCGCGATGGTTAGACCGACTCGCAGACGGAGCATCTCCTCCCGAGAACGCGGTACCCAAACTCAAGGCATGGAAGTGGAATACACCTAGTCATTTGGGTGTGAAAGTCAAGCTGGTGGTTGGACTGTCGGCGATGTGGTTGATGAATGTTTTGTGGACATATCCTTAGAGCATGTAGATAGCGCGGAATTTATATCATAATCTTTTTGGTTTATTATAAACTTGTAATTAGACAACAAAAGTACCGGTACTAGAAGCGACAACTGTGGAAGAGATATGATTTAGCGAATGGGTCGAAACCAATGGGAAAACAGGAGATCATTTGGTTGAAGACATTGTATATGATGGTGTTCGTCAACAGAGTCGTTGTAACGACTTCAGCTTGTATAACACTAGGTATAATCATATCGATGGAAAGGCAGGGAAACCTACCATGGGAAGGGGGAGGATTGTCATGGGAAGGCATGAGTGAACAACTGGGGAAAGGGAGTCAGTAATGATACGATGAGGTAGGAGAGGCAAGAGAAATATCAGAATTAGCATGGTTATTTCGGCAACCCATGTCCTTTAGACACGGTACGTGCTTGACTTCTATTTATTCGATCATCTGTAGCAAGGAAGGAACGTAGACTCACCATCACAAACGAAAGCTTGTATTTTGAGCGATGGAAGGTACACCTGGAAAAAAATTGGAATGAGCAAAAGGTCAAAGATAGCGGAAGATGGGCTCAGAAATTTGGGTATAATGAATGAAATTCATGAGCCCGTAGGCTTCGAAGTAGCGATTCGTAGGTCTCGTCACCGAGGGAGGAGGGAACATGCACATACCTGGTCAAGAGTGTGTTGGCGAAGTTGTCGCAAAAAATTCCCTTTTCAACACGCAACATTAGGGCCGGTCTGTCAGAGTCACATTGTGACGTACGTTACACGGGACTCAAGTTCACGAGGCGTGCCGCCTTTGAGAGTTGCCTTCTGACCATTCACTTTCTTTCTTCAAACCACCATGGCCAATGTTCTTCAGTCTCCTGTTGACTTCCACTTACGCCCTATCACCCACTCACCCAAACCACTCGGTTTCGGCTTTGGTTTGCCTTCATCATCTTCCAATTCCATGGTCTCCTCAGCCTCAGGGTGGCATGCGAACCCAGCCCCGACTCATTTTCACCATTTGACGACGAACTACACGCCGACGAACTTCAATCAAGCGGCGCCGTCTCGTCTGCAGAAACGCCGACACGAGCCGGATGAGAATGCGGAGAGCGCCCCTGGGGACGAGGCCATGGACAGAAGCCCCACCCCAGAGCGGGTAAAACGGGGACAGCCAAAGCGGGTTCGTGTGAATCCCGTCGCAGTGAAAGAGGAAAAGACGGCGAAAGAGAACAAGGCTCCTGAAAGTGAGGATAGTGATGTTGACATCGGCCTCTTGCTTGGTGAGTGATTCCCTCCTTTCTAGCGTCGAGGTTTACTCATGCGGTGTTATAGCGAGTCTGCCCACACAATCTCTCCTTCCATTGTTAAGTTCACTCATGACTGCGCACCCTGCCTTGAAAACAACAATACTCCCTCTCATCCCTCGTCCGACCGTGGACATGGCCATACAGGCTATTGTCGCATCTGCCAAGAAACTCAGCGACGCATACCCGTACTCCAGTTCATCCTCCTTCCAATCACCCGCTGCAACTGTTTCCTTTGGTTTTGGGTCAGGGTCCAATACCACTACCCGACCCGACTCCTTTCTCAGCTCGACCTTTGGGTTCGGAAACAGACCAGCATTTGGCCAGAACTCAGTCTCGACGTTCGGCCAACATACTCCTACTTCTCAACACAACGGCGGCATGCGGGACTCGTACATCCAGTCCAGAATTCGACCGCACATCACAGAATTCGTCAGCACGTGCATGTCCTACCTTCCCTATTTCTCTTACATCGCACAAGAAACGGGCATGTCACAACCCAGTTCATCAGCACACCAATCGCATTCCTCTACACTCCAAGCTCTGAATAAAGACAAATGTCATCCTTCAGAGACGTACTTGTTTCTTGCGGCTTTGACGAGACAAGTTTTGTCACAACCACCACTCACACAATCGGCACTTGCGCCGTTGCTGCTTTCGCGGCTCGTGAAGGAGTGGGAAGCATGGGTGGACCGGGTGGACCAGACAGTCAACAAGGACGGCGGTATGTTTGGCGGCGAGACCGTCGGGGGGTGGATGCGGGGGCTTGACGACAGTGCCCAGGCGGGTAATGAGTGGGGGGAGGCTATGAGAGCGGTGCGGGATCAATGGGTGACCAAGGCTGGTTGGTTGGTGGGTCGCTCAGAACAGCAGCCAATGGAAGAGCTTTAGACATGGGTTACTTTCTTCGCATCGCTTGGATCTTCACTTTCATCGTTTCCTTACTGATCACCAACGACATCATCACATCCACAGTCTCTAATCGTCATCTTGTTATCATTTGGTTCATTGGATCTCCGTAATTAGCATTGATTGAATATACTTACAACAGTTATCTATCGTTTAGGCATTTTCAAAGCTTAAGCTCCAGCGCTCACCGCTTCAGCACCCGAGACTGCCATCGAGTGCATTCGAGGGTTGGTGCCCACTCAAATTCAATAAACAGGGCTCACCCTCGATCTCGAGGTCAGATTTCTGAACATGGTAGTTATCGATGGTCACCTATTCATTCGTAAGGGCCACTGGATCGTGACTACGACAGTACCCGTTACATGCCCGTTCGATTGAATTACCGGTGGCATGGCGAAGACAGTCAAAAAAGTCAAATAATGAGGACTGAGATCGCCAGATGGGAACCCAACAAAATAGGGATCGTCCTGTCTAAGTCCAGTACTGAATAGTCAGTGGCAGTTGGGCTCTGAAGGCATCCGAGTACGCCCGACAGAGAGTATGGCGATCATAGACTTGGATAGTGGGCTGTCAGATAGCACTCAGCGCCAGCCCCGAGTCTATGGGGTCGGGATACGGGTGGCCTAAAGGTTGCAGGCTGCTCCTGAGTGGAAAGCGGTGGAGATCGGATGGAACGTGAACGAAGGATATCTATACGCACGATCAATGGAGTGTCGTTACTTTCGTATGATCTCTGAGAGATGTCGAGATTGACATTCCATGGTATGGAGAGTCATTGTAGCTCGGACTTATCGAGCTCTTTGCCACCGATATCGATTGGGGCATATCATCGCTGATTTGAGTGGACCCCGTTGTACCAGGAGGACTGTGGACCGCTGCCGACCAAGTTCGAGTACCATTACAACGTAACAAAGTGAATTATGAGTCCAGTATACGTATATATGAAATACGAGTATATCTGGGGACTCCTGGAAGGATTCGATGGGTTAAGCGTTTGGTTCTGAAATTCTATGGTCAAAGTGACAAGTTAGTGAGTCGCCGGCAAACGCCGCTGAGAGTGAAATTGGGGTTTGGCGGTGTATCGCACGAGCCTCAAAAAAAGTTGAGCAAGCCAGCAGCGACCTTAGACCGAAACCCATGCATGCGCCACGCAGGATGGCTGCTTCGTGTTCCTTTCACTCCTGCTGGTCGAATACACGCTCGGACAATCTCTACACGTCTCTTAGGATCCCTCGCTGGTCGAAAACCGCGTCAACCACGTATACCCGTCGATGACCTAGTTTCGTCAGAGTCCGGGCAGACACAATTACCTTCCCGTGTACAGTGAGCAGCCTTCTAATTCATCCTTGCCTCGTTTTTTCAACCCTATTCAATTTCTCAGTTCCCCAAAATTTGAACACCATCAAGAATGGTGGATCTCGAAGCTTCCGGGGCCGCTTCATAACTTCGTAAATTATGAAGGATCTCCGTCGTCAAAAGTCGAAGATCTCGACATGCACGAGGCGTTGGTGTCTCGTGCTGACTTTCACGCGTCTGACCCCAGCCGTTCATTCGATGATCCCATTCCGCACTGTCGTGGTATTCCATGGTATTGGGATGAGCCTTCATTGGCCTCTGCAACTGCAACAAACGCAGATTTATCCTATTTTTTGACGCACCCAGCTCCCCTACTTCCCATTGCCAAGTCCCCCGCGTCTCTCTATCGCAATATTCTATACCTTCTATCTTTCCGAAAACCCCCTCCGAGTCTCCCGGCGCTGATCGACTATCATGACTTGCATCCAATGCAGCGTTCCACGCGCTCGTACAACCTTCTCATAAGCCACGCCCTTCGCCACGCCTCATTTGGTATGGTCCAATGGCTGCTCACCTCCATGACCTTCCATGGCATCCCACCGAATCACGAAACTGCCAAACTGAGGGTACGCTGGCTTGTCCAGCGGGACTGGTGGGAGTATGCCTGGAGGCATGTCCAGAAGCCCTCGGAGCGCCCTTCTGGCTCAGGAACTCCCCAGTCAGTAGTATCAGGAGCCAGCGGCGCCCTGAAAGACCCGATCCCCTTGCCTGTTTGGCTAGAATTTTTTCGGACGTCGAAGAGCAGGGCGCTTCGGGGTAGTCCACAGCGGCGCAAGCCTTCTTGGGACGTCGTTCCCGGCGGCGAACACGGATATGACGCAGCAGAAACAGCACCTGCACCTGATGATGCGCTCTCAGAGGATTCGACTTCTTCGGCTTCCCTGCTTACGCAACGCTACCTGACCTTGTTGCGGGACCGTCCCGTATTTCGAGACGGTGACATCCCTCCGCAAGCGGTTTATTTTATCGTCTTGGGGTTCTTGCGTCTCAAAGAGCAGGACTCGGCGTTGAAGCTTACGATGTCCTACCTGAGCACCTTGCCGCCTGTCGTTAGCGCCAAACGGACACGCGCATGTCTGGATGTCATTCATTTGCACATTATCTATGGCTCGGACGCAATCGGCCTACGCAGACTGCACCAAAGTCGTCGTACATTGATGTCATTGCTGGCACTACACCCTTCCCTGCGGCCTACATCCACCACGTTATTTCTCCTTCTTGGCCATCTACGCAAAGCTACGCGTTCTGGATCGCACGCGTGGGACGTACTTCAGGCGTTCAAGCGCAGATGGGGAAGACAGGTAGAGGATGACCGCGTCAGGCGGAGGGTAGCGTCATTGGCCATCAAAGAAGGGCGTATGGACATTGTGGACGAGGTGTTCCGCGTACACAAGTTGTCGAAACGGAAATTGCCCCGGAAAGTCGCTGAGGAAAGCGTGCATGTTCCGAAAAAGCTCTCTCGGATGCCACATAGCATGACATACGAAAGCCTGGGGAAGGAACGGCGACTCTGGCTCGTCCTGCGCCAACGACGCTGGAAACGTCTGACACGGACATCTTAGATTAGCTTGAATGAATGGTGTAATACGATGCGGGACCGTGTACTGTCTGTCGGGGAGATCGGGCTAAAGAAGGGGATATGTACTCGAATGAGAAGCAGGAAGATTTCTGCTTCGGCGATAGACTGTGGGCCATCATGCATCATGCATTATTACTGGGCACGCTGCATGTACTTGAATTTTCGGGTCCGTCGAGGTGACCCTTGTCATGCAAATTTCCAGACAAGGAATACTGGCATCGTGCCCAAGTGAGCATGCCTTGACCATAGATCGACTGTAAAGTTCGATGTCAAATGGATCAGCGTACGTCTGCATCTTGTCAGCGTACCACTGCTAGCAAGCCTAGGGTCAGCTACTCACAGTAGTGCTGCTAGGCTTGCCGCTATCAAGTACTCCACGCGTTTCAAGCTAAGCACGAGCTGAAACCACCCACTGGCGCCAACAAGGATCCATGTGTCTGGCGTATTCGCTCTCTTTCAAGTAGGGCACCGATACGGACCCCACGCGATACTTACTCTACGACAAGTAGATAACTCTTTTCGAAAGATCGGCCAAGTCTTCTCACGACAGGACCGCTCCTATCGTGATCTACAGCCTCTTCCCGTCGACCATTCATGAGCCAGATCTGCTTTCCAAAAGCTCAGAGTCTCCTCTCCCCAGCGCTTCCCCAGATCTCCTTCAGTGACGTCTATCTTTTCACCCTTTGTGCCTGGCCTCTTGCGTCTTCTCCTCATCGCGATCGCTTCCATTCGCGCGGTTTCGACGGATTCGATCGTCTACGCCATTGTCGTCCCTTCCTCCTCACTTCAAAGGGCTTCATCACCCCCATACCCTTTACGTGACCGACTCTGTAAACTCTGTCCAGCGTGTTATGGTCCGTTCAAAATATGTCGCGCACCAGAATCCAGATGTCATCGATCTTTCTCCGTATGCGTGCCGCACCCGACTACGAATAACGGCAACAACGTTTCCGACTTTTTCCTCCCTGTCAATTATTTATTTATCTTATTGAGACACGCCTAGCATAATTAATTGCAGGGTGGTGTCCTGGGATCCATAAAGGCCGGGCTTGGGAGATCATTGTCCTGCAAGTGTCCTTTTTCCCTCCGAGTCTTTGTGTCTTATGTCTCCCGCCAGCAAAAACATCCTCGCCATCTCCTGCATCAACGTCGGTGTAGGCCCAGGTGGCACCACGTCTATGGTTGGGTATGATATTCCATACTATGATGCACTGGACGCGTCGCTCACCGTTCCAAGTCGCGTCGCCATCGTAGATTATCACGGCCAGGTCATCCTCGACACGTATGTCGCGCCCACCATGAAGGTACGCAGCGCTCATTCTCCTGTTTCTTTCTCGGTATATATCTCAGATTCCTCCAGGTCACCGATCATCGCACCGCGACGACGGGTATCGAGGCATCACATTTGTCTGGAAGTAAGTTTAAAGTCTTCTTCGTCATTTCTTCGTCATATGTCTTATCTCGATACTCCTTTCACAGGAGGAGCCGTGGCGTTTAGCACCGTCCAGCAGCACGTTGCAGGTCTCATCAAGGGGTGCTTGCTTGTCGGGCATAGTATCTGGAATGATCTCTCAGGTACCCGCTTCCCCCGTGCGCCCACAATATACGCAAGCGCTAACGCGATATGATCTTCCTCTCTCCAAGTCCTGGGCATCCCGCATCCAGCGGTGGATACACGCGACGTCGCCCTTTACCAGGTACGTACATCTCCGTCCCACTATCGTTCATTCAATGCATCCCCGGACCTTGACTCACGGACTCGGACTTGCATTCACAGCCGTTCAGAAACTCCTTGCGTTCGCCGAACCACCTTGTCGGGCTCCAGACATTGATGTGGCAATTAATGAACAGGCGGTGCCAAGAAGGCCAGCAGGACTCTGTAAGCCGTCGCTCGATATCAAACTGAATGCAACCAAACCCTGACGACGAAACATTCCGTATGTAGCAAGAAAACGCGCGAGCAGCCCTTGATTTGTATCGATCTTATGAGGCACAATGGGAAGACGCCGTCGCCAAAGGGCGGTGGCCGTGTGCGCTTCCGCCCAGCACATTTTCGCGCTGCTATCTTTGACTGCTTT
>CEMG01175860.1:0-15429 GCA_001179705.1 Baeospora myosura
TCGACGTCCAGTTCGCTTTCGGGCTAAGCTACCCAATTCAGGCAAGTAGCGTCCACTAGAGTAGTCTGGGAATCCAAATTTCTTCGTTGCGCTTACCTTTTCTCAGTCGACCTTCTTCTCCACCGCGGGACGACCTCCTTTCATCCCTGATGATGGAACACCGACCGACTCGAACGAACCATACACCGATGTACGTTTTTGACAGTCTTTAAGGCTCCGTAATTGATGCGTCCTTGCAGTGGCTCGACTATGTCCTTTCGCATCCCAATCCCCCTCTTTCAATTTCCACCAGTTATGGGGATGACGAACAGACAGGTAATTGTTCATGATGTACTGCAGCGAGGAGCATATTGCCTTATCTAGCATGTTTATACAGTACCAGAAAGCTATGCGCGTCGTGCATGCGCAGGATTTGCACAACTCGGTAGAACCCAGCTTTTTGCGGTTTTTCTTTGTTTCTGACATCGACACGCAGGTGCTCGTGGTGTTTCTCTCCTCTTCTCCAGTGGCGACGGGGGAGTTGGGGATGGAGACCCCGATCCTGCGACGCAGAGCTGTTTCACCAATGACGGGAAGAACACCACGAAGTTCATACCTGGCTTCCCTGCTTCTTGTCCGTTGTGAGTACCGTTTTATCTGGGCTTATAAGCCTTTCAGCCTGACGTTTGTAGTGTCACCGCTGTCGGAGGAACCGTCAATGTTCCCGAAACTGCCGTTGACTTCTCTGGAGGAGGGTTCAGCAACTACTTCAGAAGACCACCGTATCAGGACAAGGCTGTGAAGGAATTCTTCAAAATTCTGCCTAAGGGGACTTATGCCGGTCTGTTCAATCCGTGAGTTTCTCGATCACCTGTCAATAATTGTTTATCTCTAAGCTGACGCTGTGTTTACAGGAATGGAAGAGTGCGTATCTCTTTAAGATAGATCCTTTTGAGGACGTTGCATCTGACTTCTACCCCCTCTGCAGGCTATTCCGGACGTTTCTGCTCAGTCTGACTTCTTCCGTATCTGGTACCGAGGCAGAGCAGTGCACATTGGCGGGACTTCGGCATCGTCCCCAGCTTTTGCTGGATTTGTTGCTCTGCTCAACGACGCGAGGCTTCGTAAAGGGCAACCGTCTCTCGGCTTCTTGAATCCCTTGCTGTACTCCAAGGGCGTCGCGGGTTTCAATGATATCACCACTGGGAATGCGCCTGGGTGTGGTACACCAGGATTCAACGCGACGAAGGGTTGGGATCCTGGTAAGTCAACCAATCTTTCGTCGTATTCGAGCTTAGTACTGACTTGGAGACAGTTACCGGTCTCGGGACGCCGAACTTTGGCAAGCTTAAATCTATAGTAACTGAGCGGCCATGATGGAACTTTAGATGGCTGATTTCACCTTTGGAATGCTTCCAGAAACTCTAGGGAATATGAACAAGTATATATCTGATAGCACGGTGGACCGTAGGACGAACCTGAGTACCTCATCATAAGTACACATGACTACTGGTAGAATTCTGCAGGATTTGATTACTACGGTCAACACTGGCAGTTGATCAATGGTAGTGGCGAACATTCGTGCTCGAAGCTTTAGCTGCCACGCGTGGCCTCGACGCGATGGGTTGTTTGGATGTGATGGCAATGGACTCAACTACTTACCACGACCATCCCCGAATTTCGAGAGCTTAGATGGACTATTTTCTCGCCATAGCTGACGCGCGCACAGGCTGATAAGATCTGTATCGGACTCAGAGATAGCGGGATAACAAGCAACGTTCTAGGTATGTATGTGAAAGTCTGTCAGCGGCCCGGTGGAGTTTGGCCATTTTGCTAATTCTTGCATCGAAACTGTACCACAAGTTGACTCCTCGGATCCCGTTGTAAAATGTTCGTGACTCGGACATCACTGACATGCCACCGTATAACGCACAACTATGGCGACTTTCCTGGTCAGTGACTCTGAGCTTCTACAGTCACGACATTATTACTGAATTGCGGACTTTCTATGTCCCTTCCTTCCTTCCTTCCAATGTCCATACCATTACCATAGCCGCCTTTTCTGCACGTCCGTGTGCACTTGTGATCTTGTTATTTTTGTCACTCTGGCGCTCATCTCTCCGGACGAAGCTGTCGATCTCATGTACGGAGCATCTTAGGTGATGATGAACTTGAACTGGGTTCTTTCCCTGCAAGTTGCAGGGACAAAAATAGGGATCGTGGCTCCAAAGGTTCTAATGATAGCGTCCTTCCGACCAGAACCCCTCGTGGACGTGTATTTTTTTCTTGCGTCAGGATATAAAGCGACATCCTGCATGCTACATATCTCTGACCCCCGTTCCATCTCGATGTGGTCTTCGTCCGCCCTGCTCATATTGACTTGTCTGGTTACATCCGTCGTTGGATCGCCTTGGAAACAGTGCGCTCAACAGATCAAAGAAAGCGTCTCTGCCCCTCGTAACTGGATCAAACATGGTGTGCCTCCTGCGAACCATAACATCGAGCTCAGAATTGGACTACCCCAACCCAACTTCCATGTTTTGGAGCAGCACCTGTATGAGGTGAGCGACCCTTATCACGAGCGGTATGGTGCACATCTGTCCAAGGAGGAAGTGGAAGTTCTGGTTTCTCCTGACCAAGGGAGCGATGAGATGGTTACCGGCTGGCTCGCATCATATGGCATGGAAGAAAGTGACCTCGTCAGGTCTCCGGCCAGGGACTGGATTACGATCAAAGTTCCTGTCAGTGTGGCAGAAACTATGCTCGATACAGTAAGTACCATGCTGTCTTCTAGGCCTGATTCGAATGTTCCCCTCTCATTCCCAGACCTATCATGTGTGGCAAAATAACCGGAGCGGGGATTTCATTGTCCGAACGACCAGCTACAGTCTTCCCCAGAATCTACATGAGCATATCGAAGTTATACAGCCCACTACCATGTTCGCCCAATTTAAGGGCTTGAAGTCGACCATCCATTGGTCAGATGCGGATCAGACCACCACAAACCTGAAGGATGGCCCCGCCATTGTCGACGCAACTACAGGCACCGTTGTTGATGCTAGTTGCAACACTGAAATCACCCTCAATTGCCTTCGACAGATCTACAACGCTGTCAATTATACTCCCTCTGCTCATGTTGGCAACTCGGTCGGCATCACGGGCTACCTGGAGCAGTTTGCCAACATCCAGGATCTGCAGTCATTTTACGCAGAGCAGCTTCCCGATGCAGTCAACACAAGTTACAAGTTCGTTTCTGTCAAAGGTATCGCTATTTTTCTTGAATATCAGTGATACAAAATGCTAATTCATGCTTCCAGGCGGCCTAGACAATCAGACATTATCAGAAGCTGGTGATGAGGCCGATCTCGATGTTCAATACGCCTTTGGTCTTAGCTTTCCTATCTCGGTGATGCTCATTCAACCAGCACAGTATTTCTACTTACTCTGTTTCAGCGAACATTCTTCTCTACGGCGGGAAGACCACCGTTCATTCCCGATACCGGTACACCGACTGATACCAATGAACCCTATAACGATGTAAATCTGCCTTGATCCTTCCTCCTTGAGAGGTTTTACTTATTGTGGGTGTTTTATTAGTGGCTCGATTTCATACTCTCGCAACCAAGCCCCCCTCTGTCCATTTCCACTAGCTATGGAGATGATGAGCAATCAGGTGAGGTCGACACCCAGCTTCTACTATAGCAAAATCAATAATAATGCAATATTATTCAAGTTCCAGAAAGCTATGCGCTTCGTGCATGTCGAGGGTTCGCACAGCTTGGTCAGTTTATAGTCCTTTCCCCGATTCCCCCTCTCTGACATGGTAATCACAGGTGCCCGGGGAGTCTCTATACTGTTTTCCAGCGGAGATGGAGGAGTCGGAGATGGAGATCCTGATCCTGCAACCCAGTCATGCATTACGAACGATGGAACGAATCGCACCCAATTTGTACCTGGCTTCCCAGCCTCCTGTCCCTTGTGAGTACAGTTTCATCAATTGCCGGAACACATAATTAGAGCAAGGTTCTTAGTGTCACTGCTGTTGGAGGAACTACCAGTGTGCCTGAAACCGCGGTGGAGTTCTCTGGAGGCGGATTTAGCAACTATTTCCCTAGACCTGCCTACCAAGATAAGGCCGTCGAAGAGTTCTTCAAGATCTTGCCGAACGGCACTTATGCGGGTCTCTTCAACCCGTGAGTTTATTGCTAATGTCTGTTTAGTTGAGATCGTGAATTGACAGCGCCTTTTCAGGAATGGGAGAGTACGTATCCTTTGCGAGGGCATCCAAGAGACGTTTATCTGACGACCTGGCAGGCCATTCCAGACGTCTCCGCTCAGTCCAATAACTTCCGTGTCTGGATTGAAGGAAGGCCTGTGCACATTGGTGGCACTTCAGCTTCGTCTCCTACATTTGCTGGGTTTGTGGCTCTACTCAACGACGCGAGGCTCCGTTTGGGACAACCGCCTCTTGGGTTTTTGAATCCCTTGTTGTACACAAAGGGTGTCGCGGGTTTCAACGATATCACGACTGGGAATGCGCCTGGTTGTGGTACCGAAGGTTTCAATGCGACGACGGGTTGGGATCCTGGTGAGTCATGAAGCCGCTAAAGTTGCGAATACCTTCGAGGCTCAATTGTACGACAGTGACCGGTCTTGGAACCCCTAACTTCGGCAAGCTGAAGGAGATTGTGACTTCGAACTGACCTGAGATAGTGAACATATATATAGCAATGGAGTGGGCGTTGATACAGGTGTTAGTGAGTGATAAATATACAATGTCATGCGGTTACTTCCGCATGCGTTTCTTGAAGCGTTCCATGACCTGAGAAAAATATGAAGAGTGTCTAAGGATCGGAAATTGTTGATGCTTACCACTTCATCTGTAGCCATTTGTACTTTGTCGTTGTTGGATCGGCGAGGCTGGTCTTCTTGCGGGGGCAAGCCCATTGCTTCCAATTTCGCATCTCGTAGTATGTCAGCGTCAGATTTGGCTTTGTGGTTTGCTCGATAGACTATGACACAGGAGGTGAGCTTTGGAGAAGGCGGAGTCACGACAGTTACACATACAGCGCGAAGGAACGTCCTCGTCATGACCTCTCTTACGATCGTGTCTCTCCTCTGCTACAACTCGTTTGGCCTTCTCCGTCTCCTCAATGTTTTTAAGTCTCGCACTGGACGGTAGATGCGCTTAGCGCACGGAGCCAGTGTAACAATGTGAATGGACGTACTCCATGCCAAGGTCCACCTCTGGTATCGCGGTAAGCATTGTCAAGCTGTTGGTGACGCTTCCTTCGTTATCCGTGGTAGGCTTCTGCTTGTTGACTTTCCAGCGGTCGTTAATTTGATACAGGGCCTCCTGTGGGTCCGCAGGTGCTTGCTTCTTCTCGTCATCCTCCTTGGGTTTACTCCGAATTTTCAAGTTCTCTTCAATGTAAGCCATCCTTGAGAAGCATTAGATCACGCGAGTCGTGGCATCTGACTTGAGACTCACATATGTTTATCGACATCGAGAGCATTCGTTTGCCCCGTGAAATTGTTGGACCGGATGGCCCTCCTGGCCTTCGCGTCTTTGGCTTCCCTCTCAGCAGCTTCTTCGTCTCTATGTGCACATTAAGGTTGGTTGAGATGAACTGGAAAGAGGAATTTTGGACACGCACTCATCCTCCTCGAACGTTGGCACCACACCCTTTTTCAACCCTCCCTCGTCAACCTCTTCCACAGGCTTTTTCCTCCTCCTCTTCGTATCGCCTTTGCTCAGTTTGGAAGCATCAATTCCTTGCCGTGCCTTCTTGAGTTTCCGCAATTCTAAAAGGTCTGCTAAACTATACAAAATTAAGCTGGGGATAGAGAAAGCGGTAGAACTGCGACGAACGTACGGCAACTTCACTTCCCCGTGTTCATCTACTTCATTCTCCTCCTCCTCCACCTCTGGTGGCGATGGCTCACGAATGCGAGGCTGCGGTCGTGTGCGTTTCTTAATCATGGAAGATGGTTTGGTCTAGGAGACGTATAGCACAGCCACTATTTTACCTTCAAGTTGGGACGTCAGAAGTTTGAACTCAGAAGGCCAGACTGATTCGCCTTGAGACAACGTCTGAAGTATCTTCAAAAGCTCATCGCATGATGTTCTCTGGCGATAAATATCCAAAACTTATTCAAAGTCTGCTACATATTCCACATGGAGGCGCCTGATTGTAGTCATACAGTATAACAGAAAGTCCCGCGTCTCTGTGAACTTACAACGTCCCGTCATTCACAATCGACCCAGGGGTAGGGTACCCGCCATCTACAGCAGTTGGCAGGTAATCTCCCGTAACGTCGATAAGTAAAGGTAGCGTAGGTGGCATGGGATCGATAACGGGTGGACTGTTCGACTGGGTAGCAGAGGCCGGCGATGCATGCCGGGATAACATCGACTCCGGGGCACGAAGCCCACCACGACGAAGTCTCGGTGTCTCCCCAGTTCGCTCATCACTAGTCTCCGCATCGAAGTCGCGCGATGAGGAGCGTATAGGACCAGGAGAGATGGGGGTCCAATTAGTTGCAAATGATGCTATTGTATCGAGATGAGTGTGGTCGTAGTCATCTTCATCACCACCTGGTGTTTCCGACCAGAGGTGATTCCAAGATGTTGCGGAGTCGTGACCACGATCACGATGTGTGCGGCTGAAGGGGAAGAATCTGCGGGTGTGAGAGGGACGAGGCCAGCTGTTTTCCCTGTCAAGGTTGATGTTATTTTGGGGCTCCGAAGTATCATTGCTTTCAGAGCGAGAGCCGACCGCCGAGTCTCGGATGGATGAGCGGCGACGGGATGTAAAGTCACTGAAATCCACTGCTCTACTGCTGGGTCTCGGGGGACGGCGAATGGAAGATTGGCGTGAAAGGTTCGTGGCAGATATCATGGAACCAGTGTTATGTGGGAACGTACGGATGGAAGAGGGTGGAGAGCGTGATGCTGCATTAGGAGTGGGTTCTTCTGCAGCTGGTGGTGTTGTTCTCCTGGCAAACTGCAATCCACCTGGTGTCCAGCCGGTATGGTTTCCGCCGTAGGCATCATACAGGTCAGAGTTGACTCTGGCACCTTCAATGGTCGAGGTAGTCGTTTCTAGCATATCCTCAAAGTCGTCATCTTCTTCGATATCCAATTCATCGGGAGGATTGGTGAGATATTCGCTCAAGTTTGCCGACCTTCTGGAGAGATGTCGTCGTGGTATAGAATGGTCACGGAAGATACGAATGGGGGCAGCCAACGTCCGTAAATTTTTGGCGGTGCGATCTGCAATAAGCTTGCGGTCATTCAACGCGCGAGTGCGGCGTTCTGCGAGTTCCTGCACATGATGTTTGGCCAACGTTTCGGAGCTAACACGATAGCATAGCGCACCTTCACCAAGATCTCAATGACCGAGGTCGTGAAAGAATCTCCAATATCGAGATCTTCTACAAAGTGCTCGTAGCTAATCGTAGGTTCCGATTTATCCAATTTCGACCTTTTGATCGTGCCAGACCTGTAGACCCACGTGGTGAGATTGATCTCCTTCCAAGCATGAGGCATTCCGGGGAATGATGAACATACACCATGCTTTTAATTTTTGCAGACAACACGTCGTCATAATAACCGGTAGTCCTGCCGGGTACATAGATAAGTTACGCCGCACTAGAGCCACCGAGGAGACATATGCGAACCATTTGCCCATATTAACAGAATAAAGAGAGTCCTTTGAGAGAGATGGATGAGACCGACGAGGAGCCGCTGGGAAATGGGGAGAAGGGGGAACGAGGAGGAGAAGGGGTTGCCTTGCTGATGGTGGTCAAGGACAAAGAGAAGTCCTCACAGCCTTGCCAAACAGATGTCATCAACAAGTGGCGGCAAGTTCTCACGCTCAATCTGCTGACAAACCACCGCCTACACCCTTACGGTCACCCAGACTCACGCAAGTCTCACCAGAGCTGCACCAAATCTCTCCTCATACTCGAAATGGAAAACAACCCGGCCAGTGACAAGGATGCCCCAGACAGCGTGATAGACGCTCTCGGATCTCTTCTCAAGAGCCAGGCGCCAGGAGGAAACATCTCCAACGAAGCAATGGCTCAGCTTCTCATTAACAACATGACTGCCCTGGTCAAGCAAGGGAAACTATCGCACCAGCAGATCTTGCAGGTATATGCCACTCTCGGGCTCCTTTGAATGGTCTCTAAACTCCCTTAGCTCAAAAACTTTGCCGACAAACATAAATTGAATACACCCGGGAACGGCAATGGGTTCGGGAATGGCCAAGCGAGCTCCTCAAAGGTGCCTTTCATCTCTTTTCTTTATATAGCAGCCATCTTACATCTGTAAAGCTACCTACCCCGACACCACCACCAGCCCCACCACCAGTTCCACTGCAAACAGGAGGTCAGGTCTCAGCCTTCAAGCTTGGCGCCGAACCAATAACCAACCTGCAATCCAACCCCTCTGACGGCGCCTACCCTATCAGCGCCACTCTGAACACCACAAATCCCGGACCTGTCGCGTGGGCCCAAACACGGCCTACACTTACAGGAGGCATGGCCAGTGGTCGCGCGTCCAGTATGCAGTCTCTTGCGAGTGGCATGTGCGGTTGGACTTACCTTTTGGTATAGGTACACCATCGCAGATCGCTCGGCCGGAGGACTCTGGCTTGTTGACACTGGACGATAATAGAACACGACGGAAGAATACACCAGGAGATCAGAGTATGCGGAGGACAATACAAGATCTCGTTGCAAGCGTTGATCCAAATGTAAAGGTGGAGCCGGATGTCGAGGATGTGAGTCTTGGGTGTCCCACTATTGACTGCGCTAATAAACTCGATTGTACAGCTTCTTCTCTCCATCGCTGACGAGTTTATCGATTCCGTGACGAACTTTGCTTGCCGACTCGCAAAGCACCGAGGAGGAGATACGCTAGAAGTCCGGGATCTCCAGTTGCATCTAGGTAAATCACACTCAAGATTCTTCTCTCGTCTATTTGCCATGCTTATCTTATACAGAGCGCAACCACAATATCCGTATCCCCGGTTTCGCATCTGACGAAACACGGATATCCCTTTCACAATCGAGTGTGGCACCCATCGCTCCCGCAGCAGCAAAGAAAACCGCCCAAGGCACGCACATGACACTGCGAAGTCAGAGGATAGCGCAGGTACAGCAAGCGAAGAGGGAGGCCAAGCTGATGTGATTTCCTCCTGACCTTTGTCTGTTGCCCTTGCTATCCTTCTTCATCCTCGTACGTTTCCACACAATGAGTACATTACCCTTAGCGACACTGTATTTTTGCCTGTAATTTACATCAGTAACATCTCACTGCACCGAAGCGTTCCCGATTCGAGCTTGCTGTCCTGTTCGCAACCTCTCGACCACCTCCGTGCTGCCATACTTGACCACAGGGATATGGTCCTTGTTGTGCGGGTTGGTAGGTGGGAATGGTACGGACCTAGGAGCGGGGGTTTCGATGGACCAAAGCAATTCACGACCAAGAGTGGCGCAAATCGTTTCGTAACGGTACAATAGTAGCCCTTAGTGATACACTTTACTTCTGCCTGTAGTTTTACATTAGTAGCGACTTCTTCAGATATCGTCTTCACTGCAGCACCGCGTACTCGCGCTTTGTGCCCAAACCTCTCCAGCCAGTCTTGGCGCCTTCTTGCTGCGAGAGATGCGATGGCATGTCCGCAAGGAATTTGGCTATAAATGCCGGATCTGTCAGCGGTGTGAGGTCGTCTTTCTTGCGAAGTTGCTAGGGCACATTGGAAGAGGTTAGAGGTGCGGAGGAAGAGAATGGACGCCATACCTTTTTGATGACATCGTAGGGTGCTTCCCATCCGCTGGTTTCGCGAATAATGATGGGCGGTTTGGACGAGAAAGAATGATATATCCGTGTATCGTGTGTTCGGAAGAGCACATTGTCGACTCGGAGTGTGAAGCGGGAGAGTATGAAGAAACATGTGGGCATCACTCGCTGTAGGTACGGTCAGTTCAAGTTTGGCATTCGATGGAAAGGGATTGAACAGCGAAAATGCACTAACGATTCTGATGAGAAGACCAGACGACCCATTGTCGTGTAATTCATCTTCAAAGAGTGGGATTTCGGCGTAGAATAAGATAGGATCTTGACGGGTGAGTTCTGCTAAAGGAATGGTTTGGGATGGCGTCTCTTGGTCCACAGGTGACCAAGAGGGAGTAGAAGAAGAGGAAGCGTTTTCTCCTTCAGATGTATGTCCTGTGTATGTCGTCGTGTACGTCCAATCATATGGTTTGGTAGGCACGGTCTTTGGCATCGGCAGCTGCGCAGATGGCCCTGTTCTGCAACCCAGACGCGTGTAAATATTCTAATCGACGTGATATTCAATTGATCGAAGCATACCGACTCGACAACCAGGCGTCTGCGTATCCTACCTTCACACCACCGTCCCCCTCCTCAAGTTCGCCCCTCTTGACAGCCTGCAGGGCATGCGCCGTGTCAAAGGAATACTTCCACCCAGATGGACGATGTTCCAGCGTAAGCACATTGCTTCCAAAGGTCATCTCAGGTAAGGGTATACCCAGAGACGCATGCAGAGAATCGCATTCGGCAGCATTGGAGATGGGATTAGTTGAAGCAGTTATAGACCAATCGTAGACATCGATAGATCTGGAGTTGGGAGATTCGAATAATTTGTGTTGAGGAAGTGCGACAGCTGCAGACATGATTGTCTCCAGGTGCGATGGTTCTGAAAGCCTGGCCGTCGTTGGATGAATGGTGCTCGACGCCGTTGTGGATAGTGAGCGGAGTGAGCAGAGGTCGGGATTTGAATAAACTTTGAACAACTTTGAACTCTTCTTGTCACGATCTTGAATTTTTGAATTCAAGGGAACTCTGAACTGACCCGATGGACTCGCGCTCATCGACACCAGAGGCGCCGCCCCAGGATTTGTGGTCGTCAATCCTTGATTCTGTCTCCTCGTCGCGTTCAATACCTTCAAAACAAATCCTGATATTGGGCCAGCCATCGACCGGAAAGTCAACACTTGCATCCGCTCTGCTACAGAAACCTGTCACAGACGATGGAAAAGACGACCAGAGAATAGATTTTGCGCTCGGATATGACTTTTCTGACATACGGGATGAAGCCGACGAAGGTGTGTTTCTCGACCAATCGTCACTTTAGGTTGCCACCATAACTTTCTCATTGGATTGCAGATACCCTTGCACGATTATCTGTATATACCATGCCTTCTTCAAACCCAACGTACACTGCTCTTATCCCGGACTTCCTGCCCCCACGAACATCACTTCCGCATACCCTCATTATGATTGTCCTAGACTGGACACGTCCATGGACATTTGTACAGGAGCTGGAAACATGGTTGCAGTTGATCGAGAATTGGGCAAAGGGTGACGGGTCAAGAGAAGTCCAGATCGCGCGAGAGGAAGGCCGGGAACGACGTGAGTGACCCTTAGGCACCTTCTCTTGTGCTATGATCTGACCGGGTATTTAACCTAGTGCAATCGCATCTTCAGCATTACACAGAGCCATCATCGGATCCTATACCTGCTACTTTGACATCAGCCAGTACCTTGTTGCCGCTGAGCACAGGTACTTTCACGCACAACTCCGCAGGCGTCCCGATTATTGTGACATGTACGAAGGCGGACTTGATTGACGAAGGTCATGACCTTGCTGCAGGATCCTCCGGAATGGGAGGGATGGTCAAAGGCAAAGGTGGGGAATGGGAGGAGAGGACAGATGGTGTCATGCAAGTTCTGAGGACGATATGTCTGAAATGTAAGTGGAAATCGCTCTGCTTTTGCTCCTTTCTGAGATTTATCGCGTCTTAGATGGTGCTGCGCTGTTCTATACGACACAGTTGCCTACCACGCTCCAAGTCCTACGACAATACGCCCTGCACCTGCTGTTCACACCACCGGCGCCTTCGCCTGCAATGGTATCCGGTACCGACGCCCCCGCACCTATCCGTAATCCTTTCCCGTTTCAGAACAAGCCCAACACCTTGGACCGTGATCATATTGTTATTCCTGCAGGGTGGGATAGCTGGGGTAAGATATCTGTGATGAGGGAATTCGAACCGAAGATGTGGGGAGAGGCATGGGACCGGGATGTAGACGAGGAGGGTCCATTAGAAGAGATGGGTGCAAGACGACTATACAATGCTCTTGTACCCGATCAGGGTGACAAAGTGAGTACCGTTTCACCTTTTCTAATGAAGCACCCATGAATATCCTCGTTCAGCCACCACCACTGCCACCATTCAACAACCCTACACCTGAGCAAGCCTTCCTAGCCAAAAATTACGACGAGAACTCCAAGAAACCAGACCGTGATCCTCGTGGCGCCTTCCGGAACCCAGCAGATCTGGAAGGAGCCGCCGCAGGCATCGTCGGCCCACTCGGAAGCAGCAGCTTCAGCCTCCCTAATGTCGAACGAGCCCTATCAGAAATGGAAGTTGGGTTGGGACCAAGTACCACCGTGTCCGATAGTGCTGCACGAAGACTTGCTGGGCGTGCGACAGGCGGTGGTCGTCCGGCAGCATTGGCAAGCTCGACATCGTCGTCGACGAGTCATTCCGGACGACAACCGTCGTCCCCAACACCTGCTGCAGGATCACCGAGCCCAACTGATGGACAGTCTCAGCATGAGGTGCTGCAGAAGTTCTTCAAGAGTCTTTTGAGCAAGGAAAGACCAAATGCGGGTGCAGGTGCAGGTGCCGCGGGCGCTGCGCCTGCAGCTGGGAGTCAGGCGCCAAAGACGAACGGTGATACGAGTGTCGTAGAGGAAGGAGGTTCATAATGTTGCCTTTAATATTTCAATCTTGGCCTGTCTACATACCATATATTATCATGACTTTCTCTTGAAAGAGCCTCGGGTTCGGCAAAAGGCTGAGATCAGCTCGAGATTTGCGTTGTTTGGCTCAGACGCCATCACACCTGCGAAACAAAGTCAATCTCCATTTTTGCTCTTCCACCCTAACCGCCTAGCAAAATGGACGTTTCCAACATCCTGGCATCGCATGCCGCAAAATAGTGAGCATCCAGTGCAATAGAAGAGCCCTGAAACTAACTTTGTCTCAAGTCAATCAGTAACTGTTGAAAAAGCATCACCACTGGATGTCGACACTGGGTATTTAACAGTCACAGACCCGAATCCAATAGACGAGGATAGCTACAAGTATGCCTCTTCCGCCTATGCATCTGCATTTCACCTGATGCCCTATTTAGTGAAAATCTTGAAGACCACCTTCAATCTCTGGCCCGAGACGGCGTCCAAGCTCTCATCGCATCCCTCTTCTCCCTCCCCACTCACCCCTCCGAAGACGGACCCCTAGCACAATTACCCGCACCAACAACATTACTCCCGCGTTCCAAACCCCTTCCCAAGATTAAACCACCAACAAAATGGGAGTCGTTTGCTGCAGCGAAGGGTATCCAGCATAAAGTCCGGGACAAGAAAGAATGGGACGAAGAAAAACAGGAGTGGGTCAACAGGTGGGGTCGTGGTGGCAAGAACAGACAGCTGGAGGAGCAGTGGATTACTGAAGTGCCTCTTAATGCTGGTGCGTATCCAAACCCCGTACATAGAGGCATCCACGCTCAGACTACTTTTTCTTCCTCTCAGATGTCGATCACGATCCACGAAAAATTGCACGGGACGAACGGAAACAGCGTGTAGCCAAAAACGAAAAGCAGCGTGCAGGAAATATTGCCCGTGCCTCAAATCCTCGGGAAGAGCGAAAACAAAATATCGACCGGACTCTTGCGACTTCGCGGGTCAGCACAGCCAGTATGGGCAAATTCGACAAAAAGCTGGACGGAGAGAAGAAAATGCGTGGTATCAAGCGGAAGGTGCGTTCTCCGGAGTTTCTCTTGTCCTTTTCCCATCTCTGACCCCTTGCCTATTCAGTTCGATCCATCGGAAGCGTCGCTCAATGAGGAGACAAGTGCTTCATTGGCTCTCCTGAACAGAATGGACAGTGATGCGAAGAAGACACGGAGAGAGCCGGCACCTGAAGAGGGTGTCGTCAACGTTCGTAAAGCTGTGAAGTTTGCGAGCAAGGGACGAGGTGGTGCTGCACTCGGAAGGGATAGTGCACGGGGGAGAGGCGGTGCCCGTGGCGGTAGAGGACGAGGAGGCGGCAGAGGCAAACGTTGAGGTCGTTTACCACAGCGTTGATGTTCCTTACACTTAGCACGGTTACGCCGCTGAGCTTATGAGCTACTTATCATCAAACGAGCGACATCGCAGATGCTTGTACATGGTTGTGTGCAATAGGAGGACTCCACATTGAGATACTAATTCTACAATGAGTCCACTGAAGTGTAAGATAGTCTGTGTCTGATAATAGTGTCACAGGTTCAAAGTTACCAGCCGATCCATATCAGCCTTCCCGTTCTTGATCCACTCCGGCTTGACCAGCTTCTCCCTCTCTCCATAATACAAGCGATACACGAGTTTAATCGTGCCCTCGCTGACCCCAGCGACCCTGCCAATGTCTCTCAACGACTTCGTCTTGCCCATCAACAAGCAAGTGAAGTATATCGCTCCACCCGCAATCGACACAGGACTCCGCCCGTCTGCAATACCATGCTCCCGCGCAGCCACAATGATGTCAGAGCATATAGACTGCACGTTGGGCGGAAGGTCAAGATGATTGCAGTAACGGACGAGGAGGGCCTCGGGGCCTTGTGCGGGAGCTTGGGAGGAGCTATGGGCAGAGGCGCCGGGGGTCAGGTTGAAGGCTTGCTCGAGGGCTTTGTAGCACTGCCCGAGAAGCTTCTTCGATACCTGCGTGAGGTTGCAGATCTCGCGGAAAGTACGTGGGACATGCGCTTGTCTGCACGCGATGAATATACATGCGGCGATGACGGCGTCTAACGGTTTTCCGCGGAGGAGTTTTTCTTCGTCAGAGCGTTTGTAAAGCTGCTTGGCGATATCGCTGATGGTTTTTGGGAGGGAGAACTGGTCACACCAGCTGGAGATGTCGCGGAAGGCCGTGAGGAGGTTGCGTTCGGCGCGAGAGTTTTGGGACCGTGATGCTGCACGCTGCAGCTCACGCGCTAGGCCAGAGCCACCATCTTGGAAGCTAATGACCGTGTCCAGCTGTTCGATGCCCTCCATCAGAGGGTCGGAAGCCGCACCAACTCGAGAGGGGTCATCTCCTTCGTCATTTGCGAATGTCTAGAGAAGCGGCGTTGCCCGTTGAAAAAATTCATCACAAAGAAAGAAAGGGTTTAGAACATACACGCCATTCACTACGCGTGTCCACAATACGATCACCCAGCACCAGCCCACAGTTACCACAGACGAGGTCCCCCGCGCCGAATTCCTCAACGATGTTTGGATTTGGATTTTGGCATTCTGGGCAGATCAGCCGCACAGCGAGGTCGGGCCCAAACGAGGGTGCCACAATCTTGGCTTGAGGGTTCGCAAGAGG
>CEMG01175863.1:667-14472 GCA_001179705.1 Baeospora myosura
AGCCCGGGGTCACGTGCACTATTTTTCGAGCATTCGCTCTCTCATTGGCCCTCATGTCAGATCCTCGATTCGCAAGACTCAAGTCAGACCCTCGCTTTCGTCGCCCAAGAAAGCAAAAGTCTAAGGTCGTCGTTGACGAGCGCTTTGAGTCCGTCTTTGCACCAGAAAAAAAGCCCGGGAATAAGGGTAAATCGGGTATGTAGTTCATCTAAATTCTTGAAACTCGTATCAGTATCAATTCATTCCATCACAAACAGGGCGTGTCGACAAGTACGGGCGCCCCCAGGCCGCTTCAAAAGAACAGGATGACCTGAGACGGTACTACCGTCTTGATGCTAAAGACGATGAATCTGCCGGAGAGGACGCCAAGGCACCTGACTATGCGCGTGGTGCAGTTCTTTTGGAGTCTTCAGATGAGGAGGAGGAAGGAGACCAGTCAGACGGTGGTAGCAGTGATGCTGATGAATTCGTTACTGTCGGAGGCGACCACACGAGATCCCGTCGGCCGGCACCCAATGACGGCGAAGTCGAAATTGACCTGGACGAGAGCGAGCTTGCAGATTTGGATGCGCAGGCGGCTGCTTACCAGAAGACCAATCCCGAGGCGGCTTCAGAGGGCGCAGATCAGACTCGCAGACTAGCTATTGTGAATCTCGATTGGGACCATGTGCGAGCCAGTCACTTGTTCAAGATATGTTCTTCCTTGGTATCTCCCTCTGCACCAGCACTTGCTTCCTCATCCACGGGGAGGACTGCGCAAGCCAAGGGAAAGACAAGTCAGGTTGCACGAGGGAGAGTCCTTAGTGTTCGCGTCTATCCTAGCCAGTTTGGAAAGGAGCGTCTTGCCAGAGAGGAGACAGAAGGTCCTCCGGCTGAGATATTTAAAAAACGTCGGGATGAGGATGACGACGAAGAAGCAAACGAACAGAATATCTATGAGGTGGGGGATGAGGAGGAGCACGACGAGGATGCACTACGCAACTACCAGCTCGAGAGACTGCGGTACGTATATATACCTCTGTTCGTCGTGTACTAGACCTAAACTTTTGACTGCAGGTATTATTATGCTATCGTTGACTGTGACACGGTCGATGCTGCTGTTCATATCTATACTGAGTTGGAAGGGACGGAGCTGGAGCGTTCCGCCAACGTATTCGATCTGAGTTTCGTTCCCGATGACATGACTTTCGACGACGAGCATAGGTATGATTTTCGTGTGTTATTATCCGCGACTTCTCATAAACGTCAATCAGGGATGAAGCTACCGTAGATCCGAATACGACTTTTAAGGCCGTGGACTTCGTTACCGATGTGCGTTAATATCTCGCAGTGTCATCTCTCACACTGACGCCATCTCTAGGCTCTCCGCCATTCAAAAGTTAAATTGACATGGGACGAGGACGACCCCGAGCGGAACCACATAACTCGACGAAAGCTCACGCAGGCCGAGATCGACGAAGCTGACTTTCGCACCTACCTCGCATCCTCGTCTTCCGAATCCGAATCAGACACGGATATCAAACGGAAGAAAAAAGGCGCATCGCGAGACAAACTCCGTTCCTTACTCCTCGGTGGGGGTGACAATGACCTGCCCGAAGGATGGGGCCGGGACGAGGATGGCGACGACGTGGATATGGAGATCACATTCACCCCTGGTTTAGCCGAATCGAAGGGAGAGGAAGACGAAACGACGCTCGAGAAATATCAGCGCAAGATGAAGGAGAAGCGGAGGCAGCGGAAGGATGAAGTGAAGGAGCAGGCAACCCGGATGAAGGACAGTGGCCTCGGCGATGAAGATGATTTCTTCGAAGCAGAGAGCGACGAGGAAAACAAAAAGACCAAACAGTCAAAGAAAGCTTCAAAGAGACAGCCAGAGGTCGTCCGCGAAGCTTCGCCGGCCGTTGAGGAGCAGGAGGACTTGTCGCATGTTATCGCGACTGAGGATCCCTCTGCGCCAAAACACTTTAGCATGAAGTCCGTTATCAAGGCGGAGAAGGCTGGGAAACGGAAAGGCAAGAAAAAGCCCAAGAAGACAGATGCTGAAGAGAACGAGACACAGGAAGACTTTTCTATTGACGCGACTGACGATCGGTTCAAGGCTATACATGACGATTACAACTTTGCCATCGACCCAAGCAATCCTCAGTAAGTGATATTGTTGTACTTGTGATACAGACTCATAGAACGGGTTTCCAGTTTCAAAAAGACCAAGGGCATGTCCGTGTTGCTTGAGGAACGATCCAAGCGACAACGAAGCAAAAAACCGGCGGAGGCGGTTGACACAGCGAAACCATCGAATAACGGCGGTACCAGCAGCTTGAAGAGTCTCGTAGATAGTGTCAAGCGGAAGAGTGCACCGCAGGACAAGTCGGGTCCCGACAAACGCCGTAAACTTGTATAGGAGCTTCTTCCCAATATAGACATGGAATTTCCTATTCCGGAGAGACATTGATGTCACATATTGGCTACATATGAAAGTACATTTGTTTAGCTAAATTCCGCCTATTCCACACCTTTATGAGATCTTTGCATTTGAAAAGTCGAGTTCGGGATGAGAAGCTTTAAATTTCTCGAGGGCCTGCAATGCCATTGTTAGGAACATACTTACAATAGTTTCAAGGGGAAACACCGACCTCCAGCTTCTTCAGCTCGTCTGATGTCGGTTTACCCATTTGCTATAAAGCCGTGTCAGACAGGACCACATCGAAGTTCTGAAAAGGAGTTTACCTTTTGTTGGTTATCAAACTGAGAATAGAAGGAGTCAGTGATATCGAAACGCGAATGCAGAGAGATGGCAATCGTACCATCATTTTCTCAACCATGCCTCTGTGATCGTATGTTAGAGAGGAGCACTTGATATAAATGAGAGACGGTACCTGGTCTCTCCGTCCAAGTCGCTCAATTTGCTATTTGACGGTTCGATCTTCGTCGTATCGATCTTGGGATGGTGTGTGAGAATGTTCGCCCACCATTCCTGGTTATTGACTTTTTCCAAGTGTATAAGGACGAGTTCGTTATCCTCTGCAAGACAACATCAGTATCAGCGTGAATCGTGAACACAGAGTTACGCAACTTACGTAGAGTCCATGTACTATCGTCGACTTTGACATTCTTACACAGTTCACCGTCAAGGATCTTTTCCTGACCCTTCAGGCCAACACTGAGCTTCTTCTTCTGTATAACCACCGACAGATCCTTTCCTCGTGTTCCTTTGGGTACGGGTACGACCACGTCGACTTCCCCAAGCTCCTGCGTCCAGGTGTAAGGCAGAGCTGTGTATGATCGTGAGTGTGGCAAAATCTCAAAAGCACCGAGGCATACCAGCCTGTTCGGCGGCCTCTCTCGCTCTATCTGCCTCATCACGTATCTTACGCTCCTCCGGGGACAGCTTATCATATTCTTCGGTGGACGACATGAGAGTATCAGATGGACTTGCAGTGGTCACGGTCAGTCACAAGCTGAGTCTCCTGTTGCCGCTTATTTGGCGCAACCGGTCTTCTGGTAGTCGTGCTCGCCATTCCTGAGCCTGTCCTTATCCACATCGTTTCCTAGTCCTGTTCTCCTTTGAATTCAATGGCGAGCCCGGATCCCTGGGTGGATTTTGAGGTCAGTTTCTCCCTGATTTTGCCTTTCATCTGGAACTGAATCTCGCAACTCAAGACCCTCCGTCATAATGTCAAGCACAACACCGTCGATAGACTGAAACAGATCCTCAGTGGCTTCAATGATGAATGCCAGACACATTTCTCCAAGTCAGGCAAGAAGCAGGAGATAATAGACCGAATTGTTGGTGCTATGGATAACTGGAGGGCCTCCAACACTGACGAAAGGTGGTCAAAAGCAAAAGCAGTCTTGTATCAAGTGCGGAACTCAGGGGTGTGAGTCCAGCATGAAATATCTCCTCCCGAGTCGCGTACTCTTTGTTGCAGTCTTGCTGAATCGCTTGACAGTTATACACCGACGCGACAGACCCAAAGTTCCGGATCGACATCCATGGCTCATAACGGATATGTCCCAGGCAGTGTCGGCAAAACTGCCAGTTTGAGTGGCATTGGTATGAGCACGGGGATTGGCCGTTATGATCCTTACGCTCCACCACGGAAACCCCCAGGCTCCTCCCTTAATGCTGTTCCATCGTCGCCTGGTACAGTCAAGGTCCCAGGAGGACAAAAGCCAAGTAAGCACCGCGTCTTTATATGAAGCCTTTGTCTTACATGTGCTCGTTAGGCCTGCGATTCAAAGATAGCCCCTTCTTTCGAGTAGATCAGGCGGTTATACCACAACCTGTCGAGTGTCCAGGTACGAGGCCTCAGCTCATATCTCGTTCATCGTCTCTCATTCTAGCGCAGAATCTTCTAGTGCGAGTGATCGTCGTCAGCAAAGTGTCATATTTACCCTCAATAATGACCAAATCAACAAACTGAGAGCTGATGGGTACGCTAGTGTGCTTTACATTCACCTCTGGCGTTATCTTATACTTCCTCGCGCAGCTCTAAATATCAACTGCGACTCTTTTGTACATCGTCAGCCTTCTACTCCCCTAGTCCATCCTTCCGCACAAACACCGTTCCCGCACTCATTGAATTTCCGCCGACATGCGAAGTCCGCGTCAACAACGTACAGTTGACGGCTAACCTCAAAGGTCTGAAGAAAAAACCCGGTACCGCTCCTCCACCTGATCTAGGGAAATACGTCCGTATGAACTCGAGTTCAAATCGTATTGAGATGGTGTATGTGAATAGCCAGCAGCCAGTCCACCCGCCCAAGGCACGTGCACTTACCTTTCTCTTGACGCCGCATTAAACTTGTTATCGTTACAGAAATTCTATCTTATGGTAATGCTCGTCGAGACAACCAATGTTGATACTTTGGTCGCCTCCCTGAAACAAAACCATTTCAAATCCAGTGCGGACATCAAGCAGAAAAGTACGAAATCTCCACTGCCAGTCGCTATATGCTGATCGACTTCCAGTGAAAATGTCATCGGGCGAAGATGATGATATCATTGCTGGGCCCCAGAAGATGTCGTTGAAATGCCCAGTAAGTGTATCCAGGTTTATCTGGAATCGCATCGTTTTGAATGTCGTCATACTTCCAGTTGAGCTTTATGCGCGTCAACACGCCCTGCCGTTCCTCGGAATGTGTACATCCGCAGTGTTTTGATGCTACATCTTGGTATTCCGTCATGGAACAGACAACAACATGGCTCTGTCCCGTTTGTGAAAAGGCTTTGGACAGCAAAGATCTCATCATTGATGGGTACGGTACTTGCATATCTGTCTAGGCTCAATCACTCAATCGTTGCCATTCACAGTTACTTCGACGAAATCTTAAAACAGACTCCAGATTCTGTTGATGACGTTATGGTAGAGGCGGACGGCGAGTGGCACACGACGGACAACAAATACGGCTCCAGCGAGTGGAAAGCACAGCACCCTGCTGCCGTCGCCAACAAGGCTCCTCCAAAAAGTCCAAGCAAGCCCGTCTCTGTTGCGAAGCCGCCGTCGCAAGCCACTGGCAGCTCAGGTGCAAATGGGAAGATGAGCATCAACGAGATTGTGGTACTGGACTCTGACGATGAGGACGAGGGCAGGGTGAAACGCGAGCTGTCACCATCGTTTGCCAGTCGCTCTTCGGTGTCCTACACCGGGAGCGCTGCGACATCCGTACCCAAGTCTGTTGGCGGTGACGATGTCATTGACCTGACGTTAGACTCCGATGACGAGGAGCCACCGGTGTCGAAACAGGCGGGGAAACGAAAGGCGGATGAAGCTGGCCTGAGTTCAACATCGCCGACAGAACCTATCTGGAAGAAAGGACGTGTGGATGCACCAAGCGTTCCGCTGACGGTGGCTCGAGATGAGTCTTCCCGTGGTGGAGAGAGTTTCTCTCCTCAGACACCACCGCGTCTGCCCAGTCGAACTGTCCTTCCGCCTCCGGCTCCTAATCGCTACAACGGCTCATACCCCTCAACTCTACCCCCTATATACAATAGTGCCAGTTTTCCGGCTCGAGCGGGAGGCAGCAGTGTCCCTCAGCTACCGCCGATTCCTGGCTCGTCCGTGTATCGAAACAATAACTCTCAATGGCCTTAGAGTACATAGGGTGTATACTACAGTACATTTCTCGCACACATAGTTCCTCTACCTACATTGCAATCAGTAATATTACGTCGCAAGACTCGCAACATTTCCGCACTGTCCGATGCCACCAGTCGAGCCGCAGCCGGGAGCCAATTGCAAGCTGTTGTTAGGCGATGTCAGAGATCACGCTGCTCGGCCGGGAAGAGTCCGGCGGTGATACCCGATTCCGGTGCGCTCCGAAAGCGGTTTTCTTTCCACGCGCCAACTTTTTTTTCCGTCAACACTTCCACCTTCACCACCACCTCCCAACTCAGTCTCCTTCTCCTCTCTCAAAAATGGCCGAAGTTAAGAAGGTCAAGACCCCCAAGGATTTCGCCAGTCAGTATCTCTTCATTCTCGTCGTTCTCGTACAGTGCTCACCGTGTATGTCGTCTGCCAGTCGATTTCCTGATGGGTGGTGTCTCCGCTGTAAGTTTTGCTAGCAGACCTGTTTCCCTTCACCCTTCTTACTACTCTCTTCTTCCAGGCCGTTGCGAAGACCAGTGCTGCACCCATCGAGCGTATCAAGCTGCTGGTTCAGAACCAGGATGAGATGGTAACATTGTCTCTTATCGCTCATCTTCCAACTTGCTGACGCCTCCCCTTCAGATCAAGCAGGGACGTCTTGCCACCCCTTACAAGGGTGTTGCCGATGCCTTCAAGCGCACCTACGCTGAGGAGGGTGTTGTCTCCCTCTGGAGAGGAAACACCGCCAACGTCATCCGTTACTTCCCCACTCAAGCTCTTAACTTTGCCTTCAGTGCGTTTTCATTCCACTCTTTCCTTTCCGCTTGTCTCTAACTGCTCTGCAGAGGATTACTTCAAATCCCTGTTCGGTTTCAAGAAGCAAGATGGTTACTGGAAATGGTTCGCTGGCAACGTCGCCTCCGGTGGTGCCGCTGGTGCCTCGTCCCTCCTCTTCGTCTACTCTCTGGATTACGCCCGTACCCGTCTCGCCAACGATGCCAAGTCATCCAAGGGTGGAGGAGCACGTCAATTCAACGGTCTGGTCGATGTCTACAGAAAGACCCTCGCCTCTGATGGCATTGCTGGTCTTTACCGTGGCTTCGTTCCTTCGGTTGTTGGTATCATCGTCTACCGTGGTCTCTACTTTGGTGTCTACGATTCGCTCAGTAAGTTTTTTTTCTTCTGCCACGTCACTCACTGGCCGTGAACTGACGTACTTTTCAGAGCCCGTCGTCCTCGTTGGTGCCCTTGAGGGATCCTTCCTCGCTTCGTTCGGTCTCGGTTGGGGTGTCACCATCGGTGCTGGTCTTGCTTCTTACCCTCTGGACACTATCCGGTTAGTCGTCTCCTAATCACTAAGAAACAATATGCTAACTTCCTTCTCTGCAGTCGTCGCATGATGATGACTTCCGGCTCAGGTGTTAACTACAAGTCCATGTTCGACGCTGGATCCCAGATTGTTGCCAAGGAGGGTACCAAGTCCTTGTTCAAGGGTGCTGGTGCCAACATCCTCCGCGGTGTTGCTGGTGCCGGTGTGTTGTCACTCTACGACAAACTCCAGGAGGTTATGTTCGGCAAGGTCTACTCCGGTGGTATGTATAGTCGCACCTTTCATACTTTGCTCTCTCTGATTGTTGTTTCTTTTAGGATCCGGCTAAATGCCTCTTGGATGGTGCTGGTGGACTGTATGAGCTGCACTCAGCTTCCCTCGTTTACCTTGCATGCTTTACGATCTTCCCTAGCATTAGACTTTACTTTTTTATTCCAATATTGTCGCTTCTTGGGTACACTGCACTGTATCCTTATAAAAGACGTCGTAATGCGGACATTCACAGTCATTCAACCAAGTGCTCATCGTGTGCCATGTCAGTGACAGTCAGTACTTTATAAGCTTCAGTCCTCAAATTGCTTGAAGGGTAAGCGTTGTTCGGCTTTTTCAAACCATCCAACATGGCATCCCAACTGGACCGATGTACTGTATGGATAGGAATTGATATAGATGATGAGTCGACATTTAACATGAACCTGGGCTTAGACCTGGCTTAGACGTCACCATATGCAATGCTTTCGACGAGCAGCATCGTACGGACGTCTGCCATTCCTTCAACCCAGACGACTGCTAAGCACCGCTATTAAACCTATTCTTCTTCGGCCGTACCAGGAACACTGTCTAGATGCGTGCACAGATGCATTGGCCGCAGGGGTCTCACGCATAGGAGTTTCACTGCCGACTGGCTCTGGGAAGACGACCGTCTTCATCTCATTGTTGGCCCGTATACAGTCGCCAAAGCATAACCCAACCGCAGGAAGGGCTCTCATTATAGTGAACAGCATTGAGCTTGCAAGGCAGTCGGCGGAGCAAGTTGCGCGCCTCTTTCCTGACTGGACCGTCGAGATCGAACAGGGTGCGAAACACAAAGCTTCAGGACTTGCAGATGTGTAATTACATCCAGTTGTCTTCATTTATACCTCTAGCTGACTTGAGGTGGTCTCATGAAGCACCGTCGCGACATACCAAACACTCCTTTCAGGTGATCGAATCGCCAAATTTGACCCCAATCACTTGAAGGCTATCATTGTCGACGAAGCGCATCATGCAGCCGCCCCTTCGTATGTATATGCCATGATGGCGTAGCGAACGTCGAACTTAATCAGGTCCTAGGTATCGTCGACTCTTGTCGCACTTCGACGCCGATGTCAAAAGCCCCGAACCTTCCGAGTCTCAAGCACCTCCTCCGGCGCATAAGATACCTATCTTTGGGTTCTCGGCGACGTTCAGTCGGCACGATGGCCTTGCACTTGGATCTGTATTCGAGCGCATTGTGTACCATCGTGATTTCTTGGAGATGATCAAGGACCAATGGTTAGTTCTCTTCCATTTCGGTTCGCATCACACATACCGAAGCACACGCTAGGCTCTGCGACGTTCGCTTCACATCCGTCCGTGCCAATATCCAGCTAAAAGACGTCACCGTCAACTCAAAGACTGGAGATTTTAATCCTACGAGCCTGGCCCATGTTATAAACACGGAAACCATCAACGAGTTGGTTGTGCAGACATGGCTTGACAGAGCAGGTGAGGACTTCCATACCTCGAAAAACTGGTCCAACTTGAACTCAGTCGTATTGTACCTATTGTACAGGAACCCGGAAGTCCACGCTAGTATTCTGTGTAAATATCGCCCATGTCGAAGCTCTGACTCAGACGTTTCGATCTTTTGGGATCGACGCAAGATATGTCTATTCGAAAACCCCAATTGCGGAGCGGAAGGCGCTGATCGCCTCGTTCAAGTCCGGGATGTTCCCCGTCCTCATAAATTGCGGTAAGCACCTGTTACGTTGCCTCATTATCCCAGCTCATTGTAACCAACATCAAGCTGTCCTCACCGAGGGTGCTGACATTCCCAACATCGACTGCGTCGTCGTCGCACGACCGACGCGATCGAGAAATGTATTCGCACAGATGGTGATTGCATATACGCAGTACCTATTCACGATTCTTGCTGATTATCTTTTAGATTGGTAGGGGGATGAGACTGTCACCCGATACCGGCAAAGAAGACTGCCGAATTATCGATTTCGTGGATAGTTCCACTCGCGTCTCAGGTGTCGTCTCCACGCCGACCCTGTTTGGGCTCGACCCAGGTGACATTGACATTGTCGGTAAGGCCACCCTACGTGTTCTCTTGGGAGATACATTTATCCTTCATTGGCAGATGAGACTACTGAATCGCTAGAGAAGCGCGTTGCTGAAGTCTTGGCTACTTCAGACACCGACGACAACATCCTTCCACCCAAGTCTGTGACATACACAGACTACGACGACCCGTTGTCTTTCGTGAAAGAGTCGTCTGGAGCTCCCCACATAGCCAAGATGAGCTCTCATTCATGGGTTGGCTGCGGTGAGGACATCTACGTCTTGGAATGCATGGGCAAAGGTTTTATCCGCATAGATCCGGTCAAGGCAACCGCTGGCACGTCATTTACTAGTCTGTATAGGATTTTTATTCATAAAAATTATTACAGATGTTGGGCATCATTTTGTCGCCCACTTTACGCCCGCGGCTATGGACAAGAAAACTGCGACTACCTTGAAAGTCAGCCCGTATCTGCGAAGTCGGAAGATCCTTGATGCAGAGAATCTGAGTGATGCAGTTCGAGGATCTGACACGTACGCAAAGACTAAAGCTGTTCATGGTCCTTTGGCCCTTGGGTGCGTCCGCGGACTACGTCACCCGAGAACTGCACTAATAGATCGAAAAGGCTTTTGAGGTCAGCCAACTGGAGGAAGGCCCCCGCGTCTGAGAACCAAGTCAAGTTTGTGTCTCAACGATTAGGGAAGTCAATGGGTCTCAGCGAGGAGGATTCTGTCCAGAGAAACGAGAAATTGTCAAAAATGACTAAAGGGGAGGCGGCCAACCTCATAACCCGTCTGAAGCATGGGGCAAGAGTGAGTTATCTGTGAATCATCCGATTTGCTGATTCCAGATGACGAATTTCACCCATAGGGACGCCACGTGAAGAAATCCAAGACGGAATTGAAGGCTACCCTGACCGCCTCCAAAGAGTTGGAACGCCGTTCACGCGAGACTGTCCGAGTTGGACCGTTGAACCCGACATGATGAATTATTCGTTGTAACTGTATCTATAATCCGCTTATATCCATTTCTGAAAGCAGTGGGGAGACTGCTGCCTTGTTTTCTAGCGTCAATACCGCAGCCCGCTGAGCGATGTCGATGACTCGCTCCAGCGAATTTGGATCGTTGAACGATGTTGGTCTTCGAGCCAAGCAGGAGAGAAGTGCTCCTACGAACGAGTCGCCAGCCCCTGTGACATTAACGACATTTGGGACGCTTAGCGGAGGGAAATGTCGTAGAACAACGATCTCCCCTGATTGCCCGTGTACGACGACACACCTTCCGCCTTTACTCTCCTTAATCCAGGGCGCGATAGGCGTGTCCTTGCCAGATAGACGCATGATAACCAAGACCCCCCGTGATCCGCACTTCACGACGAGATGCTGGAAGAATGGTAGAAGATGGATTCCCATCTGGGCGAATCCTTCTGAAACCAGGAAGGATAAGGTGCCTTTGGATGAATCGGAATCCGACACTTTACATCTCGAGAGACGTTCAAGGTCGTTTCGGAATTCCGACCCCAGGGAGAAATCTTGTATCGTAGTCCACCAGCTGCCGTGTGACATGAGGTTGAGCGGCTCCTCCCGAGAAGCATTGTACATATGCGCCAATTCTAGAAGATTTGGGGAGGAAAACGCTATGGGAGATTTGTCGGTGTTCGCAGTGTCCAGCACTCTGCATATCGATGGAAGAACGGCAGTTGATTTGATGACGGAAGTCGGTTCACTGTATACAAATCAGCTCAAATGCAAGATGTAACGTTGCGCGAGCTTACAATAAGACTGTAAATGTTTTGTCAGAATCGGTTCACGTTAGGATAAGGACTGATCAACGAACCATCCGAGCCTTGACTGTGGCAGTATTCTACAATGGACGAGATTGTATTAGGTGATAGGTTTCCATCCAAGCCAACGATTGCTGGACGATGTCTCTGTAATTGTGGGATAACCTGGGCACCACTATAAGTCTCAACACGACCGAGTTCTTCAGAGAAATGCTTACCTCTGCGCCGTCAAATGCGACCGTTATGTCCATGTCCGCAACGCCACAGGTGAGGTCTCCGTTGTTGTCGAGCATCATATTGCACACTGCAGTGCGAAGGTCTGTCTGCACCAGGCCATCTGTCCTCATTCCTAGCTTCTTGGTCTCTTCTACCAACATGCTACCGAATGGGTCGCAACCTATGGGAGAAACGAGAAGGGTTGACGCAGCACCAGAGCGAGTCATCACCCGGTGTGAAGCTTCCGCCATGTTTCGACCTACACCTCCCAAAGAAAATGAAACAGCCCCAGGTGTTGTGGAATGAGTAGAAAGAGAAGCATGTGAATCGTGTGCTGTCTGTGCAGTAATGTCTACAGCGGTTGAGCCTACGATGACAAGTTTGACGGGATGTGTTGTCGAGGATTCAACAGCAGGCAAGGACAGATCACTGACGGAGGAGGTGGCCTGCTGGGAAGGCTGGAAGCTTGAAACGTTTATACTTATCGGAACAGAGTTGCCCTATCCAACGGGTTCTTAATTTGATTCCTTTTACAGTGAGTTCCGCTATGTTCTTACATGATCATTAGCTAGCTTCTGATATTCCACAGCAATCTGTCCGCCTGTAGCCAACAAAAGTCAAAAATCAAATTGGGAAGACAGTATCTGGTACCCACCGACTAGCGCCGAGTTTTCAAGAAGTGCGATGTTGGAGGTGAGAGATTTGCCTTCGGACAATTCTCCAATACGATTGAGGAGCCAGGGCGTAACATCATTGCCTCGCTTGCTGATACCATTCGCTTCAGACTCTGCGACTGCCTGGTCAACGAACTTCTGAATGACAGCCCCGGCGACCTCGAATTCCTCTGGTATAGGGACTGCGAACAAAGCACCATTTTGCATTTGGAGTTGCTGCTGAGTGTCTAAGTAAAGATGCATGAAAACGGTCAATGGCTGCATGCTGCACCAGATGATAGCATGACCTACACAAAATATTGGCTGCAGAGCTTGGATTGTCGACGTTCCAGGGTACCTAAATCAAGAATTAAAGAGCCTATAGACAAAGTTAGGTGAACAGCTCACTTGGTAGCCGCTCCGAGGAGAAAAGAACGCTGGGAAGTCGCGTGTTTTCCCATAGGCCAGTACAGGGACGCCAAGAGTTTCCTGGCATCATTATCATGAGTCAGGAGTTAGCAAGTGGGCCCATGGATGTAACTAACAAGGTATTCCAAAGTCCTGAACGAATACCGAGTGAGTTTGGTGAGCTAACCCCTGAATAATATCACGTACCTTTTAATGTCGAGGAGGGATTTCACACCAGATGAGACCAGACCCACAGGGCAACGAGTGAGCTCGTGTAGGTCAGCAGAGACATCCATAGCTAGGTTTTCGTCTCAGTTCATTAGATCTCTCGATGTCAACGGAAATCTCACAGTTTTCGCCACCGCGGTGGACCCCTCCGAGACTTTTTCTCCTATGAGTAAAGCGGTCGTTCAAGGTATCAGGCAACTCCACTTACCCGCCAGTGGCAAAGACCTTGATTCCGGCTAATGCGGCAAAGATAAGAGTTGCACTGCAGGTTGTTCCTTGAAAGTGATGTTAGCCTGGGACGATGGTTTTAGGCATGGTCAAGACGTTTCACTCACCGCCGTCGGATTTCATGACTATCGCTGGAGCAATATCTCGCCGTGAAACCTTGGCATGATTGGCATGATTCTTCGGATCCGCAAGTTGCTCCAGCTCTGACTTCTCAAGGCCGACTTTAACACGACCACCTATGAGGCCAATGGTAGCTGGGATGGAGCCTGTGGACCTGACGATATTCTCCAGAGATATGGCCAGTTCGAGGTTATGGGGATAAGGAAAGCCATGAGTGACTACGGCGGTTTCAAGTGCAACGACAGGTTTCTTGGACGCAAGAGCCTCTTTGACCTCTGGGTGGATGTCTAGAGGTATACTCCTGAAGTTCCTCAAGCTAGAGGAGGTCGAGAGGGATCGACGAAGACTTATGTGCACAGAAGCACAACGAGTGGTCCACATACTCGGGAGTTGAAAGTCGGGAGGAAGTGAAGAGGAAAGAGAGAAGAGGTAAGAGGTAAGA
>CEMG01175863.1:18798-32650 GCA_001179705.1 Baeospora myosura
TTACAAGTGCCTACACACATACAGTACACGTTGTTTCCTAATCCCTATGATTTATTCTATGGTATGTCTGAGATCACAAAAACTCCTTGGGTCGCGTAACAGGATCACCCCCAGCTTCATCGTAAACTACTCCAGCGACTCTGAAAGCAAGCTCTGTCGAATTCGTTAGTACACCATCGTATCATCGATTCTCGAGACCATAACGACTGACCATCAGCCTGTGATTTAAGAGCCGCTTCAGCGTACACTCTGACAACATCCTCGGTACCACTGGGCCTCACGAACGAACGACCACCCTCAAAGCGTCGGACAAGATCGTCGATCTTTAGTTGCAGACCAGGAGGGTTTACCAAACGGCGTTCAGCATCTTCAGTACGGAATGCATTCCTGTCGCCCACAACAACTTTGACTAGTCGATTAGGTAGATCGGCGTAAAGTGAATCCCATTCGACACCAGTGTATGACTTGTGCGACAAGACCACCTCAACTAGAAGCATGTCCGAAAGGGCATCGCCGACCGTCTGGTTGATGAGTTCTGTCAGACTGACCAAGTGGCCAAGAGCTGTAGACTGGGCAGGTGTAGAAGGCTGATAGGCCTTGAGTCGTGCTTGAGTCTCTGGGGAAAAGAGGACAGTGCCATGTCCATTAGCTTCGAAATAGACTCCAATATTGTAATGCTCAGCGGCATGGTGAAGATGCTTCACGCCGGTTGGTACGCATTTGACCGGAAGACGCTATGGCAAAACAAGCAGCTGAGAGCAGTTCGAGTGGAACAAGGGTACGAAGAATTACCTCAAGTAGGTATTTGGTGGACGCTCCGTTGGCATATGCTGTTTGTACAATGCCAACCTTGACTTCTTCCTCCAAACCAGCAGCTTTTACGAGCCCAACGATAAAGTCGCCTACCAGCGCTGCGATCTTGTCACCATCCAGCATATGGAACTGGCCACGTTCGTCAAGGTAGAAGTACATCAATCGATCGGCGTCACCGTCAAGGCTGCACCCTCGCTGACCGGGCTGCAGGCGATTTGCCAATGATGGGGGCAATTTTTGTGTGGTTTTGACATAATCTGCACCGCAGGCATTGTTCAATGCGCCGGCAGTGGTCGTGGAGGTGTTCTCCAGGATAACCGGAAGGGTATCCCCAATGTATTTGGCGAGTGTTTCAGCGGCAGGGGCTCCTACCCCATTCGCACAATCGATGATCATAGGTGCAGGTGGTTTTCGTCCGGACTGTGTCATTATGAATATCAGGTGTATTATTGGCAGTCATAGGGATGGGCCACTTACGACTAATTTCTTGAAAGCGGTACTTAATTTCTCATAATATCCCTCCTCCGAGTCAATACCGTAACTGTCTTCAGTTCCTTTAGTATTGATTGACCGAACGAGATAATGGAGGATCGGCGTTGTTGTGACACCGGCATTACGCGCCTCGGTGCCAACAGCTTTGAAACCATCTTCAAGGGCTGAAACAAGCGCTGCACCCGATGGGCGCGTGTCCCGCGCGTAGACAACTCGCGAAGGTTTGGACAAATCGATCTTTGTTGTCTGTACAAAAGTACTGAGCGCATCGAGGAATTCCTCCGTGGTGGCGGCGTTCGACAGAGTAGTTGCGTGAACTTCCCATGATGCCTCTAACATTTCTCCTCGTGGATCGACGAGTTTTACGCCATTGTCCTGGAGCAGGAGTCAATTCAAGGTGTTGGCCGAATGAGGAGAAGGCAGACCTGTTCAGGGTTGTGGGAGGCGGTCACCATTACACCTATGGTTTTTCCATCTAGTTTCTTGCTGCGTAGACCCGCAATGATGCCGACCCTGAAGAGGACGGAGTCCAAGACACTTCCCCTGTTTGTGACGGAGATGACTGGTGTATTCGATCAGGTTAGGATGTACGCACAGTGTCCGGAAGCCTGCAGTGCCATATTGAAAGCGAACATCGGATGGCTTTGGATGCAGGTCAGCGAGAGGTTTGATAGTGTCGATGGGTAGAGAAGACATGATTCGATGTGAGAGTTACAGATGAAGGTGCGTANNNNTGCGTAGAGACCCAAATTTAGCACTGCTTAAGGTCTGTGCGCTTACGTCATAGTTGCTCTCTCGCAACCGTTCCACCACCATGCCATCTAAATCTGCAGCTCAAACACTATTCGAGAAGGCCGACAAGAAGGCCAATTCATCCTCAGGATGGTTCTCATCCGCCTCTACAAAGTTTGAGGAGGCTGGCGATCTCTATCAGCAAGCCGCGAACTCCTACAAACTCGAAAAGCTGTTCAAGGAGGCCGGCGACGCATTTGCCAGAGAGGCTGAATGCCGAGAGCAATGCAAGGAACCTAACGAAGCCGCTAATGCCTGGTGGAATGCTGCCAAAGCCTACAAGCAAGGATACCCGGAGCGTATGTATCCAGTCGTGTATCGCAGATAGCATCTGATCAGTAGTCGCAGTGGCCATCCAGGCATTGTCACAGACAATCGTCCACCTTACACAAACTGGCCGCTTCCGACAGGCGGCAGACAGGGAGAAGGAGATAGGTCAGATATACCTTCAAGAATCCAACGACCTCCGCAAAGCATGCGCAAGCTACGAGCGAGCTGGCGATTGGTATGCCCAGGAGGATGCCACCGCGTGAGCTCCGTTTATCATCCTGATCTATACAAAAACTTAACCTGGCAATTTGTAGAACTGCCAACGCATGCTACAAGGACGCGGCTGATCTCCATGCAGATCTTGAAGAGTATCCACAAGCTATTGCTCGTTACGAACAGGTTGCGGACCACTCCCTCAACTCCGCGTTGACCAAATACAGTGTCAAGGAGTACTGGCTACGGGCTGCGCTATGTGCGTTAGCAATGAAGGTGCGCTTTGGTTTGACTCTCGCGCACATCACGCTGATTCCGGATTCAGGACCCCATTACAGCTAAACGGAATCTGTCGCGGTACTCCACCCAGGATACTACCTTCCAATCTACGCGTGAATCCAAGTTCGTGCATGCTATCATAGAAGCCTACGAATCCGGCGACCCAGAGGCTTACAGTGGGATGGTGATGGAGTATGACCAGGTGACGAGATTGGACAACTGGAAGACCCAGATGTTGCTGAAGATCAAGAGAAACATTCAAGAGGAGCCAGACCTCATGTAAATTTACGCATGAGCTGTACATATTTCTATCTTACGCGGAGACTCGTATACTGTAATTTTGATGACTTGGATATAAACGGCATTGGACCCTAAATTTCACATGCTGTGCTCTACAGTACGTGGCGGCGCGCAACCTGAACTCAATGACCACAGTGTCATACCTACTTCTCCGCTTTCTGCATGTCATTCATTCATTCCTAATTCTTGTACCTTCCTTATGGAAGCGTTTCACCTCACGGCCCCCGTTGCCTCTAATGGCGCCGCGCAGGCGCATACCGAAACATCTCGCCATACTTTTCGTTACTGGGGCGGGGGTAGATCCTGAGACCGTCGAAGACCGTGTCCTCGACAGCTTGGACTCCCTGATAGTCTGGTGTCGTGCTATTGGTATCGAAAAGCTCAGCTTGTATGATAGTGATGGTACGTCGCGTCTTCAATCAACCTAGGATGGGGCTCACAGTAATGTGTACCCAGGTATGATGTTATCCCGTGGCCAAAAGATATCCGAACGCCTCGGCATCTACGACCCAGTTGTTTACGAGACCAGTGACTCCGATATCGAGTATCCCTTGACCCCTCCGGCTTCTGATTATTCGGAATCGAGACCTCTTTCGCCAGAAGCTGGAGTACACAACGAAAATACTTTCATGAGTATCCGTCTTGCGGACCAGCATGATCAAAATGGCCGCAGAGATAATCTGAGACGTCGTCGTCAACCTGGTAACAACGTTTGCTCGCACCGCATCTTTGAAACTGATGTTTACTAAAGGAACACCACCGGCTCCAAAACCTCTGACACTGTACCTTTTGTCTAAAAGATCATCGAAGCCGGCCCTTGCTCTCGCTGCTCGTTCCTTTGCTCTAATGCATGGATCGAATGAACAAGAACAATTTAGCCTCTCTGTCGAGACATTGAATTCGCATCTTGAAGGTATGCAATAGCATTGTGGTACAACCGTCTTTCTAATGTAATCATGTCCTCAGGTAACAAGGCTTACCCTTCACCCGATTTTATGATCGTCTACCCCTTAACGCCGTCGACGTATCACCGAGCGCCTCTGGAGTTGTATGGTTTCCCGCCCTGGCAGCTCAGATTGACGGAGATTCAGTAAGCCTCCGTAATATTACATTCGTCCCATCAGAAAGATCACTTACTCCGTCTCCCACAGCCTCAATCGATATCGGAGACGCCACCGGACATGGTTGACCCAACTGTTTTCCTCTTGGGCTGGTTCACCTAAACCACATTACCCGCTGACTGAGCTGGAGTTCAGAGAAGCACTGGACGAATATGCCGGGGCTGAGATGCGCTTCGGCAAGTGACGACGCTAAACTTGCTGTAATCATCATAGTCCCGGTACCGAGCACGAGTTGATCCTATATACGTACCCCTGCGCCTCCCCGCGCTCGCTGTTATTGGCCACAGAAAGCCGGCACTTACCACCACTCAGAGCTCTATTAGTGGTAGAGCCGTGGAGGCTGGAAGGCTATTAATGCCACATTCCCCATGGGCATATGATCGAAAACGTCTCCAAGTTTGGAAATGCGTTTTTAGATCATCTTCATGTCATCCTCCACTATACACTTTTGATAAGAAACTAGCGCTGCTCCATGCCCAGCGAACAGCTTTGATTGAAACCAATAACAAAAGACAGATCTTCGGCAGATGATCCGTGCCATTTTCTCTATATAACCTGACTGTACATGTGTTCTGTTGCTGTTATAGTTGCATCCAACTTTCTATCATGGCGAGCATTCAAGTTCTGGAACCGGATTCCTTGCACGGTACACCAGGTGGTGTTAATGGGACTGCTGGTGGTGTTGGAACACCCGGCACACCTGGCACACCTGGGAGGGACAAGTCTCCTCAAAGACTTCCCACGGATCCTACTTCTCAACACAGCGCGGGCATCATGCCTTTGAGAATCAAGAAACGGATTATAGTCTGTTGCGATGGGTGAGCCCAAGTTCCTGATTTCGATGCACTTGAGCTAAGAATACGCGTCTATCTACGTGGCAGAACATGGCAAGATGGTCATTCGAGAGTATGGTCTTTGGTACGCCACCGCTGACGCGACTTTCTCAGGCATTTCAACAGATGATCGTCGCATGTACACGAATGTTCTTGTGAGTTATGACCAGTGACTTTCTGGCTTATTGTCTCAACGTAAGACGCTATGGTGCACTTGTAGCGTATCGCCAGGACCATCAACACTGAAGATGCTCGCGTCCAACCACCCATCCCACAAATCGTGTTCTACCAATCTGGTATTGGGTCGGGGAATAATTTCTTCACGAAATACGTGGAAGGTGTGTCTATCATATCTCCTTGACGCATATCCTTCTGACTCAGATGGGCACAGGAACAACGGGAGGCTCCTTGGGTATGATATTTCCCCGATTTTGTGCCAACATGTAATCAAACACGCATGTACCCAGCGGATAAAGTCGAAGAAGCATACGCATTCATTGCACAGTAAGTCGATATACAGCTTCTCCATGATCTGTGCAGCGGAATCTCATATATGCGGTAGTAATTTCTACCCCGGGGATGAGGTGAACCGTCAACAAATTCTCGGGACAATCACTGGTCGAATTGTACTAACTACTGAGGCAGATATTTCTATTTGGATTTTCGAGAGTACGGCTTTTAACGCCCATTTCTTGGCATCTGACTCATGCTCTTCGCTCTGTAGGGCGCATACACGGCACGAATGGTAGCCATGTTCATCGTGAGTGGGATTTTTGTGCTCTCGATTTCTATCATCCTAACTGTGCTTAAGGGTGCAATCGGCGTTCTTGATCGGAAAGACATGGACCACTTTGCGCATATATTCCTCACGTATCAGAAAGTCGGCGAGTGCAAAGAATCAGACGTAGAAGGTCAGGATCACTAGCAACACTGCTTCCTCCGCTACTGAAATTATCCATTAACAGAGAAACGCGCACTTGAAGCCGAACTCGCGCCCTTCACTCGACATGACTCTCCTGGCAAGAAACGAGCCGATTCTGATGACACCTCCTTTTCTGTCAAGTTCGTAGGTCCAGAAGTTGTACCTGGCGATGCTGCCCTGACCCTTTGTTTCTGTAGATGCATCGGTGTCTTTGATACAGTTGGCTCTCTTGGTCTCCCGGAAGAGCTCACGCTCACTCCACACACTGAGAAGATGCGAACACTGTTTGGATTCCCGAATAAAGAGTTAGGCGAACATGTTGAACGGGCTTACCAGGCTCTTGCTTTGAACGAAACAAGAAAAGATTTTGTGAGACAACCCGCTTCGCGCCAAATCTATGGTGTATTGAATGTTTCTAGAATTGCGCGAAGTTCTATCAGACCGAAGCCGGTAAACAGAAGAAACAAGTCCTCAAACAGGTGAGCGTTATTCTCAGCCTGTAGTGTATCTCAAAAAACTTACGATATATCTGTCAGTGCTGGTTCACCGGTGAGTGTTTTTTCGTGACAATTCCAAAGATGATTTTGCCAATCCAAACGGATACCTCTAGGGTGCCACTCTGATGTATGTTCTCTTGTTGTAGGACATAGATACCAGTTATGCTCTCTTGCTTACTTATCCACTTTACAGATCGGTGGAGGGTATCGAAACCACGACTTGTCGGATCTAACTTTGACGTGGATGACGGTGCGGTGCATTCGTCGCTTTGGCGTGGCGTAAATGCGATTGCTCAAATCTTACCGGCAGGCTCATGTTGGTGATATTCTCTCCATGGATTTGAACTACCTGGGATGTCTTTTGAGACCTGTGGCTCCCTGGGGAGCTCAAAAACCGCACGAGTATGTCTCTCATTTCCGACTGGGCGTCTCTGAATGCTGCTGATTAAAACTGCACAATCAGTTCAATAAAGGGTTTCTTCACCTTGGCTCATACTTCGCCCCGTTCTCCTGGTTCAACCGCACATATCACCAACGAGACTATCCATACATCGGCTCTGCATCAAATTCAAGACTATCCTGAGCTAGCAGCTGAACTCGAACGAAACCCGAAATTTGTGGCTCCGCTTTTGCCTCTGGAAGAAGAGATGAAGGTCAATTGGCCTTATAATCCTGACGATCCGCATGCGAAGGAATACCGCAAAAAGTTGGAAGAAAGCAGCAAGTTACAGGACAATTCGCTCAGCGAGGTCACAAATGTCCTTCTCAAAGCTGGTTCTCGATTTGGCAAAGCCGTGATGACCCAAGTCGCCGGGAANNNNGAAGGACGCTACTCTCGGGGTGAAGGAGGAAGGAGGTGTCCCAGTTGAAGATTCTGTCGATGTTCCATTCTCATGATAGTCGAGGAGACTCAAACAAGAGACGTATAGCTATAGACTCACATTCTCACACTTCGTATCGATATTATTCCAGTAAAAGTCCAAGTTGTTGTATTTATAGCACTACTGTATGTACCCACGTGTCAAGCCAATCCTAATTCAGACACTTTCGTTGCCTTCCTCGGAACTTCGTCGTCATACTAGGTTGTTTCCTAATTCCTGAAACAGAGGCCCTCAGACCCCCTCAGCCGGAGAGCTTGCGGTTGATGCTATCTCAGGAACTTTGAATGGCCGTCAAAGATCTTGTTGGGCTATACGAGGCGTCATCTAGCTCCCAAGCAGGGTCAACAGGATCCCCCCGAACTGCTACACACCACAGGCCTACTACTAGCCTCGAGCTCACGAGCCCACCCCCAAGCCCGGCACGGTTCATCAGGAAATCAGAATATCCTCGCGACTTTGAAGAAGATGTGACGGCGCCTCGTCGATCGTCATTCCAGCGACATCCACTCCTACCTAGCGGGAGCATCCTCAGTGATGCTACGCGTGTAGCGGGCGGTACAACCGACCATGAAGGGCCTGATAGTAGCAACAGGGGTTCTTTCAAAGACCATGGTGGGACTCAGATGTCTATACAGTCTCCGAGTTCGATGTATAAGGCCCACACCTATCCACCCGTTGACGCTGAGACCATCACATCCCACTCTACTACACTTAACGACTTTCCGACACGACGTCATGTCCCGAACCACACTCCCGTTGCTGCCACTGTTGTCTTTGCGCGTAACGCTGCCCCTCTATACCTGCCGAAGCTTGACAAGTATCTCGCGTCTCTGCCTGCCCCGAGTTGGCTGCAGGACAAAGAGAACGGAAAGGACAACGCGATATTTCCTCCGATGCACCTGCTCGAGAAATCCGGAAGCTCCCTGGATGACTTGGAACACAACGCGCAGGTCCCTGGATGGAGGAATAGAAAGACTATCCTAGGATCCGCCGTTTCACTTGTCCTCGGTCTGACTGTACGTAGTCAATCCATCAGTATGGCCATCATGACGAATATATTCAAACCAGGGATCAAGTATGCTGGCCTCATTTTACAGTCTACAAGGTCTCAACAACACTGTGCAGATGTTCGCCCTAATACTAAGCACTATCGGTAAGACTTCCCCCACATTCAGTGCTGGATATGACAGTGAGCATGTCTTCCTTGTTACAGTACCGGTCAAAAGACAGAATGTTGAAGAGCACTGGCGGGCTTTGTTTCTCGGAACAATGTGAGTCTCATGCTGCAAAGACTAATTCCGAACGCTGCTGACGTGCTCTAAGACCGAACGTCTTGGCACTAAACTTTGCATCTACAGTCGTCCAGTCAATGGTTCTTCTCCTGATCTTCATGGCCATTGCATCCGCGCTGCTCTACTACTTCTACCGTTCCTCTATTCATTGTGATCGGTATAATCGCATCGAGGGCCTCCAGCAGACTGACACCAAAGGCAAACAATGGGGCCTTGTCGTTGTCACTTTCCTTCTTACCATCATTTATCTTCCGCTCAGCACCATGGCAGTCCATGTCCTGGTCTGGTCTGAAGACATGTGGATTGTCCCCAATCCGTACGTCAACGCAACCAGCTTTCCTCCTGTTGTCCCGCCTCTGGGCCCCGCCACCGAGTTCCGCGATCCATTGGATTTTTGCTGGACAACTACCATGCATAGAAATGAAATCAACTTTGCCCCTGTGATCATTGCACTTTCGATGATAGTTTTCTTGTCGGTAAGAAAGCCTTCGTGTCTGTCACTCCAGTATGGCAGTCTGAACTTTTGGATTTAGTTGACTCTCTGGTTCCCGGTGGCTCTGCACCGCGTCATCAATGAGTCGGTGCCGAAAGTGGACCATTTCACTGAACTTGGGAGGCCGAGGAACAGTGTCGATCTAGACAACCAATACCACCGTCGCCTTGCTCGCGACCAAAACCCGTTCGCCTTTCTGTATAGTGGTAAGTTCTTGCCCGTGTGCTTGTAGAAGTTTTTGATATATCGCAAACAGGATTTCGACGCGGATGGGGGTCATACCAGTCTATCTACCTCTTTGCCAAGTTCAGCACTCTGCTGATCGTGGCCGTCATCGACCCGGACACTTGTCTATTTCGCTCTCTGTCTCGCTCTCTTGTCCCAGTCGTCCGCCAAATAGTGCTCCTAATTTCTACCATTGGCTTCTTCCTCGCACAATCTATCTACTCCCCATTTCTTGACCCTCTCAATAACGCATCAGAATGGACATCACGACTCAATTATGTTTTGACCGCTACAGTTGCTCTATTTGTTGCTCTCAATATACCTGGAAAGGAGATATTCAGCACTTACGTGTTATATATGTTTGTTTCCTCCCATATTTTCATCGGTGTGCGAATAGCTGAAATTTCTGTTAAGTGTTTATATTATAACTTATGGCCTCGGCTTCTGTATGCGCGGTCTACACGTCGGTTACGCTCTGCTGACATACATCCATAGATTTTACTATCATTAATCTAAGTTTCGTGCATCGGCTTGTCAAGAGTTAGTCCATTCCATGCAATGAAGCTCGCACCTCACTGACCTTGTATTTCTGGCAGAGCTGACTCGACGGATCGACTTCAGTACGTGCCTTGATACATTGCCCTTCAGACCGTGCATTGACAGATATGATTAGGCATTGATATATTCTCACCACGGTAATCCAACTTACATTTAAGTCTATCAGGTTGTGACTGACATACTCGCCTACTAGCTTGGATCTCTCCGCTTCCTCTCCTCACACGAAACGCCGAATCTGGCAGGAATCAATATCTGTTCTATTGCTCACCAATACAGACTGTAGAATCCCTGCGAAGCAACGTATGGCATTCGCACAAGCCCGCGACTCCGAATTTCCTCCTTACTTGTTGGATTTCTGTGGAAGTCCCGGGGAGCGACATGTCGAGAACCTCAAGGTGACTTGGCAATTAATATCCACCGTATCTCTCACGTATCTAACTAACTGACCATAGATCCTCCGGGAAGTTGGCATCATGGCATATACCAAAGCTGTAGCGTTGATATCAGGCCCCGACTTCGAGTGGTACAAACGACTAGAGGAGGAGATTCGAAAGCATTTCATTGGCCCAGACTGCTATTGGAAAAATCCGACAAATGGTGAAATACCTGGCTGCGCCGATTTCTTTGGGAATGCATGGTGGATTCCGTTTCCTCCGACCCTTGTCAGTGGAGCATTCAGCTCAATGTGGTGGCACTGCTCATTGGTATTGCACAGGTCGTTCGCTATGATGACGGACGTTACGAGGTACTACAAGAAGTACGCCATCTGGAAGAATATATTGCGCAGAACTCCTCGCGTGATATTCAGCGCAGGCGAGAAGTTCGTATGGCGCTCAGAGCCTTGGAAGGGCAAAGGGTCGTGTGGCCATATGAAGACAAGACGGTGTGTTGCTTCACTTACCCATTCAACAGGCATCCTGATATCCATTGCAATGACCACAGCCGATCGGGTCGCAATCACTTTGGTGTTGTGGAGCCAAACGATACAACGTGAAGAGTGCGATTCCTTACCAGACCTGCATGCTGAACATCAAACGGCGCGGGTACCTCATGTGGCGTAAGCTGCCTCTTGGCAGTGGCTTCGATGTCGAACTCGTATATGGGAAGAAACTTCGGCTCAAAGGGAACATCATTGGGCTCAACGATGATTTTGACCTAACACCTTCCTTGGCGCACTTCCTTGCTCTCAACCAGGATCTCATTTCTGCGAGATTGGGGCACATCGAGGGGGCTCTGTCAGATTACCGGCAGCATCATTGGCGAGAGTCTCATTGGAAGTCTCAGGTTCTGTCTTACCAATTTCTATCCCATGTCTACGATCGCCCTCAGGATCCATCGAATTCTTTTGAGGCTGATGAACATGATCTGCGGGTTCGGCAGCTGCTGGCAGGCAGCGAGGATGTTTTCGAGGCAGCCTACCAACGGTTTTCTACTGTCTCTGCGACGGAAACAGCAGCGTGGTGGTACATATTTTGGGTATGCTACAATGCTTCCTCTAAGGATACTTGTCAGGCTGACAATCAATTTCGACTACAAGGATGATTTGTGGAGACGCAACCACGAGACAATATCTGGCCTTGAACTCCACGCCTCGGAATTTGACCCTCATTATCCTACTTCTATAGCATACACGCCCCTTCCTCGACCTGCATTAGAGGCCTTTCTCGTGCAACGTGGCCTTTTATTCAAAATTCCGCGACGCGGCGACTTCTTTCACGCAGGTTTTTTGAACAAGATCTATCTTCGACTGAACGACACAGCCTTTCGTGGCTCTACGCGCGTGAGTTTTTTATACTTCTGCCAAGGAATTTGACTCTGACCTGTGACCGGCAGGCTATCTTCTTCCACATCGGGAACGGTGCATCCGAATTAAACATGGTGGACGTAGATATCGAAAATCGACTGAACCCTTCCACGCTTGGTACAGGCGGAGGCACTGATCACGACAACTCATCCATGATACCTCGACCGAGGTACCGATGGGAAGCTCTTCTTGATGATCCACTGCGCAAGGATCAGAGGAAGAGGCATGGGTGGGCGGCGAAGTTTGGGGCCTGGTTTGGGATTACACCTCTATGGAAATCGACGACCTCGCAGGGGATCTCAGTTGACGTACGTCTTGAGAACGGCCGATATGTTTTAATTGAGCAGTTGAATACTGTAGGGCGACGAGGATGATTGTATCATAGCATGTAAAGTAGCACTTCATGAACACTGTACACACCAAGTACACACGCAATATCTTTGGCAATATCATTATGACCGTGACCGGATATATATGTGACTGGTGTGACATTTCTATATTTACCCTCCCTCTACTTTCATTTTTTGGATTCACCACCATGCCTCGTCGTCCCCGACCGGCTGCCAGAGTTTCTACCCCGAAAACAAAATCAACTCCATCTGTGGAAGAAAAGGCTCCAAAAGTTCGTCCAAATGCAGAACCAGAGTTAGATGCGGGCTCCGACGAAGAACCGGAAGAATTTGAGGAATTTGACGATGTGGATGCACCGAGGATTGCACAATGGACTGACGACGATGAGATCGAGCAACACGGCTCAAGTGACCACGAATCCAACTCTGTGGACGCGCTTCCAGGTCCATCCAAATTGGCGAGTTCATCATCCAGGTGGCATTGAACTATGCTAACGTACTCTTCCCTCAGAAAGCTCTCGAATCAGGCGCGTCCTGCTAAACAAGAACCAGAGAGTCTGCTAATACTCTGGTGATGTCTTCTTAGATCTCTCAAGTCTTCCTATGGGAGCGCTGCTCAAAGCACAGCGAGCTCTTGCCTCTGCGACCGCTGTCAATGACTCCGACGACTCTGATGGTTCATCTTCTGACAGCGATGCAGAGGGACCCGCGGAACAATCAACCTCAGATCCGAAGGGAAAGAAGAAGGAGGAATGGAGTCTAAGACCCAGACCAGATATCTCTAAACGATCCAATAAGCATGCGTGAGTGAATTCGCATTTACCACATCATGCATCTATAATCTGGACACCCCAACAGCCCTGTAGAGGTAACATCTAAGAGGCCAGTGACTAGGAAACGGTTTGTAGGGGTAGGGGAGGGAACATCAACCATAGTATGTGCACTCTCCTCTGATAACCCTTCCTTTATTCATGTCATCAATTATCTCAGCAACCTCGCGATCCCAGATTCCTACCTATGGTCGGCGAATTCTCAGAGGAGAAATTCAAAGGAAATTACGGATTCCTTGCAGACGCGCACTCAACTGAGCTCAAGGCACTTCGGGACAACTTAAAACGAGCACGGAAGCTGCTTAGCAATGCGCCGAGGGAAACACGACATGAGCAGGAGCGAGAAGTAAATCGACTGGAGCTAGCTGTCAAGAGAGCGGAGAGTACAGTGAACAAGGACAGGCGAGATAAAGTTGATCACGAAGCTCTACACCAAGTTAAGAAGGAGGAGAGGGAGAAGCAGAAGGACGGCAAGGGTGGGTGGTGGATGAAAGAGTGTAAGTCGCATTTCAGTATACAACTCCTTCCACATATGGTCTAACGCTCTGGTTCTACAGCGGACAAGAAGGACCTCCTTGTGCGTGCGAGGTACAATGCGCTTGCAGAGCAAGGTGGGCAGCACGCGGTGAAGAAGGCCATTGCCAAGAAGCAAAAGAAGATTGAACAGAAGGAGAAAAAATCAAGACCTGACGGAGGTCCTGCAAAGCGCAGGATGCCTATCTCAGACGGAGGTTGGGAGTCAAGAAAGAGAAGGAAAGTCGTGTAACTCTACTAAGTAATATTGTACGCTCCCCCGACACCGTTATACATACGTTCGTTCTCCCTTCATAACACTTGCCTAGTGATTGGTTAAGGAGCCCAATTTCAATTTGCTTCCAGGCCATGAG
>CEMG01175868.1:334-11870 GCA_001179705.1 Baeospora myosura
TGACCTTTCAGCAGTAAACCCTTCCTCTTCAACTCCTTTCGCTCGTCGAGTAACTCGTTGTTGAGAGAAGCGGTTGGTGTCCAAGGTTCGGGCACCCGGATGTCTTCCAAGCGCATCTTGTTCCAGTCGGAGCCGAAGGCAGCGGTGAGTTTGTCGCGGGCCGAATCCCAGTCTTCCTCGGTGATCTTGTGTTCTGCTTTTTCCTCGAGAGTCTTGTAGTTCTGAGGACGCACGAGGCGTGCCCATTCGCGACGCGTTCGGGGTTGCGGATCGCCGTCTAGGATCTCCTTCGTGACTCTCTGAAAGAGTACTTCGATTTCGTGCGACCATTCGCCCTGGTAGTGGTCAGAAACGACTTTGAGGATCTGGGCGGAAGGATAGAGGTAGCGATCGGAGTCGGGGTTGGTGGGAGAGGGGATTTTTCCGAGAATGAGGTCGATTTCGCTGGAAGAAGGTTTATCCCATTGCAGGAATAGCGAAGAACTCTGGCTGCCATCGGAGCCACCCTTCAGCAGTCGGGTAGTTTGTAAGGAAGGCCCGTTCATGAACCTCTGAACGGCGACGTCTCCGATCCAACGGTGAAGCACCCAAGCTGGTGGGCCCCCCAAGCCGATGATGGCGCCCGAATGAGGACGACGTCCTACGTCTCCGATACCTCCCAACCATCGATCAGTGAACGCTGGTCCTCCTCCGTTCCACTGTAGCACGTTGTCTCGGTAGTCTGAGCTGTATAAAGCTTCGGTGGCGGCGAGCTCTACTTCTTCCGCTGCGTCTCCAACTCTGAAGTCCCCTAGATCGGCCAGTGGAACGCCGATACTGAATTTGATACGGTGTTCCAGGGCTATCGTGAGCACGTCGCCGATGTTTCTGACCTGACCGTGAGGAGCCGCGTTGGCCCAATAACGCATTCTCACCTGTTCTGGCAGCGCACAGATAAGGTGACCCTTGTCGAGCAGCGTCTGACTCCAGCGCAAGTTAGACTTGTCGAGAAACCACTCTCCTCCGAAGAACGTGAGCTTCTGATGCTCGCCCAGGAATTTGTCAACCCAGAACTTTCGTATGATTTCCTGTTCGTGATTGTAGTCGACGAGTCGGCTTGGAGATCGAAAGCGCGCCGCGAGAGGAAGGCGGGGAGCTTGGGATGACATGGAACCCCAAGAGCGATAGGTCGAATGAGTCGGAGCTGCTATGGAAGGGGAACGTGAACGCGAGGACTCCGTGTTAGAGGAGGCGTCTGAGTCCGGGCTGAAAGCGCGGGAGTACGGAGTGAGGCGTTTATCCTGCCGCGATGACCCCGCTCTCTCAGGACCTCGGGATCCAAGACGGTCAATTAAATCCCGTCTCGCCGCTGGGTGTACGGCCGCACGAGTCTCAGATGGGGGCTCGTCTACCTCCATGTCAGTGGGAGGTTCAGGCTCCGGGGGTTCGGACGTCAAACGCGAGTCCCTGTAGGCTTGTCCAAACTCCTTTGCCTCCAGCTCTATTGCGGGCTTCGCTCTGATCAACGAAGTGCGACCACGGGGCGCATGAGTGACTCCCGTTCCGAGCTTCTTGTCGTAGACCTGCCCTGGCCGAGGCGCGTGAGTGGACTTGTAGCGCTCTCGGATGAGGTCGTCGTTTTCTCTCCTGCCTTCGTACTTCTCTGGTACCCCCATTCTGGGTTGCCATCGGTAGTAGATGATCTCCGTCGTACCGTTCGCTAAGCGCACAATACTGAAGTTGTAGAGATGTGGGTACAACTGGCGGAGCTCCTCGCTGCTGAGAAAGCGTCTTCTCCAAGCCCAGTAGTCGATGACGTACTGCGTAGCGTTACGAATCAAGGCTTCAGCGGGGGTGTGTATGATGGAAGGGAGAGCTTTGGAAGGTTGAAGGAAGCGGTCGTAAACGCAATGGTTTCTGAAGGCGGCGGTGAGCTCGTGAGAATGCTCCCTCAGGTAGGGTTGTTCGCGGACTTCGGTGGGCTTAGTGGCATCGCCGGTGAAGTAAGCTGTGAGGACCTCGGGGTCGAAGGGAACAAAACGATCGTCGTCCTTCTCCGCTTCGCCCCAAGGGTAGAAGACACTCACGTCATTGCGGATGAGGAGCCCGAAGTTGACGTCTTTCCAGTCGCGAACTAGGTCGACGATGACTCCTCGACTTTCGTAGCGGTCGAGGTTGAGGCTGCGGAGGAAGGCGCGCTGGGAGGAAGGGAGGTCGTCGGCCCATTTGGGGTTGTAGGCGTTCTGCCATCGAACGAACCCGAGTTGGCGTAAGACCTGCCTTTTAGCCCAAACCACCTCGGCTTGGACTGCGAGTTCGCTCTTGAAGGTGCCGTGCAGCGAACGGAAATTGTAAAAAATCGGTAACTCCATGCCGCGCTCGAAGTCTGAGCGGCGAGAGATGGCGTTTACTAGAGCCCAAATGTCCTTCTGGCTCTCCTCGTACTGGTGTAGGTCGACTTTGTCCAAGTAGAAAGCGCCGTTGGTACCTTTAATGTTAGCTTTCTCTCCCAACTTGTTGAACCATACGTTCTCCTGTCCTCCGCCCGGTCGAACTGGTATGAAGGGGTCGGATTGGTTGACGCAGTGGTGCCAGTCGGGAGCGGTAGCGAACTCCATCTCGAGGAGTATACCTGTTGGGCCCGTAGTCTGGGGGCGCTCCATGCGTAGCAGATAACGGTAATCCTTTGCTTCGAGGGGAAGGTCGTCGATCTCTCCGCCCACAGCCATCCAGCGCAGGTTGTCTGAGTCTGTGCGGTCGGTGAATCCGGGGATCTGGCCGTCGCTATTCACGTATAAAACGTCCATTGCAGACCTTTGAGCAGATACTACTCTCGGGGCCGGCGCACTACTCTAGGAAGAGCGGAAACACACTCTTCGGTCGAGTCGTATACGCAGTGGTACGAGTTGGGGGAAAGTGGGTGATTGAAGTGAGGTCCAAGCTTGATATCCCACTGGTTTCTCGGCAAGCGGTTCTTGACACGTTACTCCGTAGATTGATACGCGAGAGGAAATTTGAAGAAGGAGGAAGTAAAGCATGCGGAGTTCCTGAAAGGGGAAAAACCGGATCTTTAGAAGAAACAAAGAAAGAACTTAGAAAGGAAACTTCGTGATTGTCGTGTGAGTCGTGGTCCCGTTAGAGGGATGAGTCGTGATTGTCGTGAGGATTGGAGAGACGTCGGTTAATCGGCTCCCGGAGGATTCAGAGTCCGTGTTCGGCCTTGTACTCTGCTATAGCTCGAGGGGAGTTCTTCATATCCCTAGGAGTGAGCCAGAGGTCGAACTGCGGGCCGTACCCTTCCCACCTGACCAGGAATTCCAGCGAGCGATTCTTGCCTTTCCTTCGGTGTCCGATGATACGATCCACGAAGTATTCCGGCGATGCTGGCTTCCTTTTGAACGCCTCGTCGATGGTGGTGCGAGGGCCTAAATCTGGGCTGGACTCTGAGTAGAACTTCAGATGAGAGAAGTTAAAAACTGGAAATCCTTGGTAGTTATCCCCCATACGGAGCCTGTAGGCGTTAGGATTGATCTTTTGGAGAACTTCGAACGGACCGATCCATCTTTGTACCAGCTTCTTGCCTTCGCCCTTAGATTCCAGCCATTCAAGGGAGTGCGGGTTGACTAGCACACGGTCGCCCACTTTGAAACCTGGCACGGGGCGTCTACCCTGGTTATAGTACTTAGCCTGCTCCTCCTGAGCTCTGGCTATAGCCAGCCTCGCGTTCTCCCGGTGAATTCGCAAAGACTCCATAAATTGTGGGAGTTTCTTCGCGAGGGAGATATCGGTTTGGTTCAGATCTGCGGTCATGAAGTCAAGGGGAGATTTCGGTTCAAAGCCACGGAGGAGGTAGAAGGGTGTGTAGCCTGTACTAGCATGCTGCGTAGAATTATAGGCGTACTCCACGACGTGCATCCACTGAGCCCAGGTGGACTTATCTTGGCCGACATAGGATCTTAGGAGAGTGCCGATTTGTTTATTGACATTCTCTGTCTGTCCGTCGTGTTGCGGATGGTGGGCCGACGAGAGGAGCATCTGAGAGTTCATGAGGCGAGCTACGGCCTTCCAAAAGTCGTTCACCCAGCGCGGATCGCGGTCGCTGATTATATTGTCCGGTAAACCATATCGTGAAACGATGTGTTTGACAAAAAGCGAAGCGAATCCTTCGGCGTCTAAACCTGAGTCCGTGGGAATGAAATTTGCATGCTTGGAAAGCCGATCCACGACGACGAACACCGCGTTATGCCCTTCCGACCAGGGTAAGTCCATGATGAAATCCATTGACACAGACTCATATGGCTTCGTCGGAATAGGTTGAGGTAGAAGGTAGCCGAACTTGGAGAAGTTCGACGGCTTCGACTTTTGGCAAACGTCGCAGGACTGGCAGTATCTGGTGATGTCGGCGTGCATTTTCTTCCAATAAAACTTCTGACTGAGCCGTTTCCACATCTTTTCAGCGCTCGTATGAGAAGTTTCCCAAGCGCTTTCGTGCAATTCCTTCAACATCTCGTTCTTCAATTCTTCTGGTACGCACAGTCTCGGCTGGTAGTCCGCATCCCTGAAGAATAGCAGGCCGTGTTCGTTCTTGTAGAACCGACGTCCCGGGATCCAGCGGTCGACGCTCGAATCGGGGTCGTTCCAGGCGCCTTTGAAGGTTCGATCCTTGGCGTATCCGTTTAAGAATTTCTGCCGGACTTCGTCGCTGAGATGGACGTGGATGTGAGGTGGAGGTGTCATTGTCGGCTCATATAGTTCGGGTATGGGCATGGCGTCGATCGCCTCTTTTTCTGCGTCTGTCAGAGGTGGAAAGGGATCTTCCGGAGAGGTGCGTTCGACCTCCTCATCTGTCGTTAGCTGTGCTGAGCCCCCTTTTCCCCCCCCAGCGAGGAGCGTAGGTTGGGCGTTCTGCGCAGCCGGCTCCTTGTCGAGTTCCTCTGCGGCTTTAGCCTGCTTTCTTGTGACCACCCCGACTTCGTTGCGTCCTTCAATACAATTGTCTATGCTCCAAGCCACGAAAGTCGCTCTTTTAGCCGGTTCCTCGCTGTACGCCCGTTCTTGTGCTGCAGCGAGGGAGGTGTCCGTAGCTATGCTCGCCTCCGTTGGGTCATCAATTGGGGCTGTGTAGTCGGGTGGGCTTCGCGGTAGGCGGGATAGGGGATCTACGTTTGAATGGACCCTCCCTGCTCGGTGGATGATTTCCAGATCGGGGGCGTATGCTGAGAAAATGGCGCCCCAGGCTGCGAGACGTCGATTAGCGTTTTCGTACGTTCGGGCCCATTGGAGAGCGGAGTGGTCGGTCACTAGTAAGATCTTCTCTCCTTCTATGAACGGTTGGAATCTGACTAGACCTTCTTTCGCCCCTAGAGCTTCTCTCTCGGTCGTCGAGTAGTTCCTTTCAGCGCTCTTAAATGTCCTCGAGTAGTATGCGACCACGCGTTCAATATGAACAATTGTTTCGTCGAAATCGTTGGCCCAGTTACCTGGCGTGGGTATATCGGCGATTTTCGTGCTGATGTTAGTGACCAACTTCGGAATTGGTTCCTTAGCGTCGAACGCCTTCCTCAACCTCGCATATGTGCGTGTGCCTTTAAGGTCAGCCACTTTGATCGGCTGTACCTGTTGCAACGCACATCCGAGTGCCTCGCCTGACGCGTCGGTGTACAGTCGGTAAGGGAGGCCTTCCATTGGGTGTCCGAGCACGGGAGCCTTCCTCAGCGCTTCCTTCACGGATTTGAACGCAAATTCTTCTTCGGTTCCCCATATCCATTTGGCGCCCTTGCGTAAAAGTTGGAACAACGGCGCGCACATGTCGGAGTAGTAGGGTATGAACGCTGAAAAGTACACGGTCATACCCAGGAAGGTTTGTAATTGCGACAGCTTCCGAGGTCGTTCGAGGTCCATGACAGCGCTAACCTTCTCGTTGTGGGTGGCTAATCCTAGCCTGGACACCTTGTGACCGAGGAGGAGAATGGAGCTGTAAAAGAAGTGGCATTTTGTAGGTGACAAAGTGATACCTGATTCCTCGATCGCTCCTAACACTTTGTCCAAGTGGTCGATATGATCTTCGTACGACTTGGAATACACCACGATATCGTCAATATATACCAGGCAAAACAGCCATAGGTAAGGAGCGAGTATCCCCTGCATGACACGTTGGAACACGGAGGGACCATTGCGTAACCCAAATGGTAACCGTCTGAACTGGAAAAGGCCGCGATGGGTCCTGAACGCCGTCTTCTCTTTGTCGTCGGGGTTCATTTCCAGTTGAGTGAAACCTGATAAGGCATCCAATCCGGACATGACTTGCGCTCCTGAGAGCGTCGACAGAATCTCGGATTGCCTCGGTATGGGGAATTCGTCCGGAACCGTGACTGCGTTCAGTTTCCGGTAATCGACGCAAAATCGCGGCTTCCCATTCCGGTACGCTATCACCACTGGGGCGCTCCATGGGCTAATCGACGGCTCTATCACTCCTAATTCAAACCACTTGTCGATTTGTTCGTCGATTACCGCCTTTTTCGCAGGCGAGCTCCCGTACATCGGCACCGCTATGGGGACTTGTCCATCGGCTGTTCGAATGTGAACTCTAGTCTTGTTGTGGCCCAGGCGTCCGTCGAATCCGAAAGCTCGCTTATGTTTGCGTAGCATATTCCACGCTTTGGCCTTCAAGTGTTCTGGTAAGTCTCCTACGTCCAGTAGTTCTTCCATCTGGTCCGACGGGTATACGGTGGGATCAGGGAACGCCGCTGTCTTAGGTCCTAGGTTCTCGTCCTCTTCAGCATTGTCATCCGTTGTGGGTTCCGTTGTGGTCGAAGGCTCAGTTTCCTTGTTCAGGTTGCTGTTGATCCGTATTAACTTCTCGTAAGCCAGTGCCGTCTTCGACATTCGCTCCAATTTTTCAGCCGAGTCGGGTCGGTCGAAGTAGGAATTTGGATCGTGCACAGTTCCTATAACTTCGCCTTTCCGTATGAACCTGGGATGATCCGTCGTATTGGCAATGGGTATCCAAGGGTGGTCCGCGTGTATCAGAGTGTTAGGTACGGAAAAGAACGAATCGTTCGAGCTAGCGAGCAGGGTGCGTTCCACTAGCCATTCTTTGGTCCTGTCGAAAGCTCCTTCCACTTTCACGGGTCGGCACTGATGAGGTTTTATGAGGAAATCGTCTGTCGCCCGTACATTCTTATCGTCGTCGCCGAACTTCAACTTCCGTCGTTTGCGCTTCTCCTTGTTTCTACGGTGCAGCTTTCCTTTGACGTAACTCGCCACCAGATACGTGCTCTGTTGTAAGCGATCGAAGTCCTTTGACCTTGATACCCCGGTCGCCTTCACTTCATAGGGCGTGACACCATACGACAAACGAGCGCCTTTTTCCACGTTCCTCGAAACGTTAGCCTCGTAATTCAGTTGATAGTCCTCGCCCAAGATTATGGGGACTGTCATTCCTGGCATCACATAGGCTTCCACTTCTGATTCTAGGATAGTCCCATCTGTTGCCTCCATGAAGACCGGTATTTGGACGTAGCCTTGGAGTTTCGCGTTCTTGTCGGTGAGTTGCCAAAGCTTCATTTTGAGACCCTGTCTGATTTTCGGTTTGAACTTCAGCGAATCCAGGAACTCTGCCGATATCAGGGAAATGTCCGCGCAAGAGTCCGACCTCAGATCCACTTCTTCGTTTTCCAGGCTCCCTACCCTTCCTTTGCAGGCCAGCACTGATACTCCGACGGCCGACATTCCATCTGGGGTGTGCCTCTTCTTAGGCAAACGTACCCTGCCTGGTGGGTCGGGGGGTGCAGGAGCTTTGAAGTTATCTGGAGAAGTGACATTTTCCTCTTCCTTGCGTTCCAACATCACCGTTTCGGAAGCGTAAGCGGCTTTCGATGTTTGGTATTCTTCTTCAGCTATCATTATGAACGGGCTTGTCGCGGGGAGGCGGCCGTTAGAGTCCCAATATTCCTCCTCCACGTCTTCCATTGTCACTCTACGCTTTGTCTTTCCAGCGGCTTGTATTGGTTGGGGTTCGGCAGGTTCGTGTTTGAATTCCATTGGCTCTTCAGTGCCGCTGTCGGGTTCTCGAGCGGCTATGGCGTCCGGTTCCGTATTCGCTTCGAAGTCTTCGTCTGCTCTTTCTAGAAGATGCCTCGTGGCTTTCGGCTTCAGTCGCTCAGCTATCGTGGTTTCGTCCTCTATCTCCTCGATGGTCACCGAACTGGTCGGGTCTTTGGTTCGAGGAGGTCTTTGTAAAGGTACGGAGTCCTGTTCCTCTTTCGAGGGAGCTGAGGTGTCATCAGCCGATTCCACGGTCTTACGCATCGATACGCTCGAGTTTGACGAAGACTCAGAGCTCGGTGCAGCCTCTTCAAAACCCTGGTGAAGGCGTTGATTCACCAAGACTGAATACGCCGAAGCATAACTTTTGTCCGAGTCGTCTTCGCCTAGTGATGCGAAGTTAGCGGACCTTCGGACTCCTTCGTTGAAAAGGTCGTAGTCAGGACATTCTCTGTCCCAATGATTACTGCTGCCGCAGACTTTGCACGGCGACGGAGGGAGTTTGTTCAACTTGGTCTTTACATGGTCGTTTTTTGGGACCTTATAGCCACCCTTCGGCGGGGGCCGCTGACGTCTGGGGGTCTGGGTAAGAGCGAATGCTTCCGCTGACCCGTGTTCGTCAGAACCAGTAGCTCCTTCATCCCCGGCGTTAAAGGAATCCTCCACTTCTTCGAGGATCATCTCCTCGACCGAGGATTTGACTTCGACGTCGTTCGCAGTTCGGCGAAAGGGATTGTTGCTTTTGAAAGACGAGCTCGAATATCCCAAGCGCTGTAGGGTGGACAACAGGTTATCTGCCGTGATGATTTCGGAAGATTTGAGGCCGCCTAGCGAGAGCAAGGCTTCTTGGTGTTCTGTAACCTTGAGGTAGAGAGTATCCGAGTCCTTGATCGAATCCAGGCTGATAATGGGACCCCACGAAGTAGGCGCGTTTTTCATAACGGTGAATACTTCTAATTCCCCCCCATGCTCTACGTTAACAAGCATTCTAGTGTAGAGGATACGCCTTGAAATGAACGCGGGGGGTGATTCGCGTTCTTTCCCTTTCTGTCGGAATTGTTGACTTTCGAACTTCGCGTTCATTTCAAGTTGCCAGTTCCGACCTAGGTACCAGTCCTTGATGCCTTGTATGTAGTGGATATAGTGTGTCCTCATGAAGTCCTGACGATGGTTGGCGAGCGTTTGAAACCAGTCGTGAATTTGTGAGTTCTCCTTCAACCGAGACGGTAGCCAAAAGGCCATAGCCTTGGGGATGTGGCCTCGGAGACGCGCGAGCTGTTGAATCTTGTAAAAGTAAAGGATTGCGGAATCGTAACGGCCGTCCCATTCCGGCAAACTTTCGACTTTTAGCTCTGCTTTTATCGTCGGGACGACGTTGCCATAAGGCGCCTCGGGTCCCTCCTCGTCATCCGGGTCGTCGTCATAGGGATCATCGTCGTCCTCGTCGTAGGTACTACGTTTCCACCGAGTTCTTCGGGACGTACTTCGGTGTCGTCCTCGTCCTCGACCTCTTCGGCCGCCGTGACCCCCACGGGCATTCCACTCAGTTCCTCCGCGACGGGGATAATGCTCCTCGTCGTCTTCGTCGCTTCCGTCGTCGTCATCATTGTCACCTCCTCCGCCGCCACGACCGCCGCCTCCGCCACCTCCTCCGCCTCCTCCGCCATGCCCTCCACCGCCGTTACCTCCTCCCCCCCATCCTTCGTTGTTCCGTCGTCCACGGTTTCCTTCAGAACGCTCTGAAGCGGTTTGCGAGGAGGTGGATGCGGAATGCTTGGATGAGTGTTGAGAAGGGGTCGGTTGACGGGATACGTCGCTGCGGTTAGACGGCGTAGGAGCTCGTGAAAGAGGTAAGTGAGGGGGAGGAGGACGGGGTCCTTGAGCTTTGGCTTTGGGGTGTGGTGCCCTTTGAGCCGCTGGGGTGGTGAGCGGTGCTCCGGAGTCTGCGGTCATGTACGGGGTCGACCATTGCGCGTTTGCGTCCCATGTGCTCTTGGGGCCGGGGGCGTAAGTTGACACGTTGTACGCGCTTGGTCCTCCGGGGCCTGTAGATACTGACGCCATGGGGTGCGTGGGCATGTACTGGTATGGCCCAGGGGCTGAAGCCGCTTTAGTGGATGGTGCGCCGATGCCGAATAGGACGTTTGGCTCGGTTCCGACTGGAGGTTGATGGTTCCCTGGTATCAGTGTTGGTAGAGAACTAACAAATTCCTCGTTAGTCTTGAAAGGCGTGCCCAAACCCGCTAGTCCTGGAGGGGCTTCCGGTGTGGGCTCGCCTGGACCCTTGCGCCTAAGAGAGGGAAGGTTCTGGAACTCTTTGCTGTACTGATTCGTCTTCGGATTGTAGATCCACTTCTTGCCCTCGTTGTCGTACGAATGGTGTAGTGGATTCTCCTCTGGTCGGCGAGCGGGGAAAGCGTATTTGACCTCGTCCGATAGAGGTATCACGGACTCCCAATGGATGAAGGATGCCGCTCGCGCCTTCGCCACTTCGGATAAGTCGGCTACGTGATGAGGGAACGTGCTTGCCATGTAACGCAATCGCTGGTCGTGACTGGTTAGACCGGCTACGGTCTCATGTAATTCCGGAGCTGTGGAGACGGGGGAGCTTGGGATGGGTCCTCCTTGGATTTCCTTCACGTATTTGTCGTAGAAGTCCATGGCTAAGACTAGGCGTTTCCGCATGACTGTCCACGCGGCGTTGAGTTGTCCCAGATCGTTACCGTCCTTCAATAGACCCACTAGACTGTAGGAGGGATCGATTCGGAAGCACGACTTACGGTCTGGTATCAAGGCCATCAGCCTGTCCAAGAATATCTGCAATTCGGATACAATTCGCTGTATTTCCTGGAATAGGGTGTTTTTCAACGTGAAACGGGACACTTGACCCGTCAGGGTTTGTCCTCTGTCAACTATGTCCTTCTGTGTCAACTCCATCTTCAGACTGAGCATCTTTGCTCCCTCCGCGGTGGAAAGCTTGGAGTCGTGTTCCTTATTCGTCTCCTCCAGTATGCGTTCCAACGACTTCGAAACGGATGGCGATAGAGCGGAAAGGTCCACTATTGATGAAGGGTGGAGAGGTGCCGTGGATGGGAGAGTGGGCAGCGGGCGGCTTGGTGATATGGGTAGTGTTACGTTCCTTGGGGAACCCTGGTTCGAGTGTTGTAGGGACATGTTGGATGATGGGGAGGGGCTCGGTTGTTGGCTGCGTTGGGTGATGTCGTCGGAAGGGAGGCGTGCAACCTCTGGTGACTTTGTTCTGACGGTCTCGGGTAGGTAGGGTGGAATTTGCTCGTCCTTTCTCGCTACGGAGTCTAGAGAATTCAGACCGAATCTCGCTCCAGTTGAAAAGAGGAAGCCGGCCAGGTTGGTTTGCTCGTTCCCACAGTGTCCACCTTTGTAAGGCGGCCTCTGAGAGACGCAGCGGGATCTGTCGAGCACCTGCGGACCTAACGGGCTGGCGAGCAAAGGTGATACGACCCTCTACAGAATCAAGTCAGTGATACACGTG
>CEMG01175870.1:5888-19196 GCA_001179705.1 Baeospora myosura
TCAGAGGAGTATGGAACGCTCAGGCTGAACCCTGGCTGAACCGCACGCTGAGTCCTGACCTTGAACTTTTGGTTTGAGCTTCCCGAGGCATCCTGTCCTCAGTCCTTCGTACCAGCGTTGAACATATAACGATCTAACATCCAATAACTGTACTGTAGGACCAAAATCTACTAGACATTTGACAATTTCTTGAAAGAAAGATTCAAATTATCGTAAGTATATTCCTTGGAAGGGCCTCGCCAAGTCTACGACTCAGAGACGTTAGACTGCATGAAAATAACCCTAGCTGTGGCCGCCTCCATGGAACATCTGGAGTTAGCTTTCACTAGCGCAGCAGGGAGGTGGCATATTCTTGAGCTTCCCGACGCCGGTACAGCCCCGCTACCAAGAGCGCACGACGGGACTTGCGCTCTACGTCAATACCGTGGCATAGACTGGGCCCCAAGAAAAGCAGAAAGTTCGTCGCGACGCTCCGGCAGGCGCGGCATCGGTAGAAGGTTGCTGTGCATTCGAGAAAGAGTTTCGCGGCAACCGCTCTTGCTGGGCAAGGGGCGCCACAAATAGGTTGACCGGTTGACTTGTCAAGCCGGAGATTTGGTATTGATTATAGATGCACAGAGAAACACGAGCCCAGGGAACTGGCACTGGGAGACATTGGGGAGACGAATTTACGGACAGAGGGAGAATACAAGTAGCGGACGTGTTGACCTTCTGAAGCTTCGGATATGGACCTACGTATTAGCTCAAACGGCCGCCTTTAGTCGTGTTGCCAAGCTTGTCTCGTCTCGTTCGCCATGGTTTGAAGCCAAGATAAATTGCCCTGGTGAATTACAAGAGGGTCAGTGGCAGTTACTGTCTGTTACTGCCACGCAAGGGACTCGGAGAACAAATTACCCAGAGGCTTCCTTCGAACACACAGTGCACCAGAGAAATAAGGATTTAGACGAATATCGGCATGGTAATTGGGAGGGAGATACAACGGCCTGAGGTGTAACCCCTGCAACGAATTTCGAGAGTGTTTCGAGGTTGCATTAGCTCTTCAGACTTCATGACCCAAGCACTCAAGATGATGGATGAGTCAAGTACCAGGATCTAATGCAGGGAATCGACGATGATTGGGCCTACAGCTGCGGAATCTTCACAGATAGCGCTGTCCTTCATTCCCATAGCGCATACGCATCCTTTCTTCCACTCCGTATATGCCATGAGCTTGTTCAAGCGAAGTTGTTCATGTCCAGCCTGAACAGTCCAGGAGAACATGGGTGGCATTAGTAGCACATGCCCAAGTCCAGGATCCATGATCATCCATCCCTGGAAGTCCTAGGTTCGCATGGTACTTAGCTAGTCCGGATGTCCGATGTGTGGAGATCTCTGATATTTAAGAGGTATGAGCAGCAATGAGCGAGAAAAACAACAGAAAGACACCTGGGAGTTGAATTCTGCCTTTAGATTTCATTGCGCGCGCAAAGCACCTTGAGTTGATCAGCTCGGTAGTGTCCACCACCTGAGGAGAAAAACTGGGCAATGAGGCAATGAGGTGGGGTTTCGCACACGAGCGCCACTGGCATGAGTGTACGTCACACAAGTATAGGTTCCTGTGGTGTTCTCTCTCTTGGGTAGGCAGATAAGCGGGAAAAGTCCGTCGGCTCGGAAAACTGGTTGCTCGGTGCCGGTGCCCCACTTATAAGGAATGAATTCAGGTACCGTTTGGTTGAAATACTCCGGGCGGCGGGGGTTTATACGTGCACCTCGTTGTACGTTTGGAATAGCAACGCGATTCTGATATGCGCAGCGCCAGCGCGCGCCAAGGATTCAGACCCTGTACCTGTGCAGACGGTTCACATGCTACCATGATATGTTGCTTGCCAGATATCAGTACCTCCTCGTGGATTTGTTAGGAATTGACAGGATGAGCAGAGATTGCGACGACCTGCATCAGAGCGAAGATGAACCGAACGATGGAACGGACCGGGAACTACCGGGAACAGACCCATCCGAGCGACACATGGCAAAACGCACCGCATACGGCGATGTGTCAACGAAGTACGGGTCTGGTGCTCACCATCATCCATGCGATAGCAATAAGATGGCATGTAATTTTGTAAACGCTCCCGCTGCCTCTTCACCCCGTACACAACAGCGTCGACTCCAAGCGCTGTAGTTTCTTCTTCATGCTTGCAAGTCTCTCTAAGATCTGATATATGTACGCGTCGTCTCCCGCACATCAATCAAGTATTCGCCCAAGATCTACATTTCAAATATCAACAGCTTGGGGAATCATAGAGATAAGCTAGTGCCAGTTTCGCGCTTCCCAGTATCACCGAGGTGAGTATTGACCCGGTCTTTGAGTCTCTCACCCTCTCAGGTTACTGTCCTACAGGCTTTTGGAGTAGTCCGAGAACCCCACACTTAGCCTTGCCGCCGCTCGAGTGAATCTCGTTGCTTTCACCCGACAGACTTGACTTCTACTGGCAACCCCGTAAAAGTTGGCAAGATGAACATGGATCATTCAGTGAGCAATCCCATACCTGCAATCGATGGACTGTAAGTAACCTGCGCGTGCCAGAACGGCTTGAATAATGCTCCCGTAGCTCCAGATGTGAGTCAGACTGGTGGTGTTGCTTACGCCTGAATTGACTTCCTGACCTCAGAATTACAAAAGAGCGGTCTATCGCCAGCCGCCTTCTCGATTTTCGGTAGAGATGCTTCCAATCACCAAACAAAGTGCGCCCGTTGCTCTATCATTCCAGGCAGCTCTACTTACCTTGACCATGGACACAGATGGAAATTATTCATTCGGAATGCTAATATGTCCCATCAAACGACGCGACCGCACATCGGTGTCTTCACGAGATTCACACACAGAATACGAGATCTGGCGTCGTTGGGAGGATTGTCTGTGGTTTCAGGAGATCATTGAAAACGAATATCGCCGGCTTGCCAGATTGAAGCGACAGCGTCTTGTGGCCGGAAAAGGCGTTAAAAAGGATGGGTTCTACCAGCAGAGCATGGCGGCTTCGTTCGAGTCGTTGCCTCCCGGGCCAGATCCTCAATCCATCGCCCAAGACGTGCATGACTATATCCCCAAATTGACCAAGAAGGGCACAGTGTTTCGCGCCAGTCAAGCAACACTCGACCAGCGCCACGCTGAGATGAAGGCTTTCGTCGAAGCTCTTTTCAGCGATAGAGTACCAGCCCTGCTGGTCGAGCTCAGATCCGATAGAATCGTCACAGACTTTTTTGGCTACTGGAGACGGGATTATCACTCCGAGCAGAAACAACAGCGGCCGACCAGCAGCAAAAGCCTTAGTCCCGTTTCCGGTTCAAGCGTGTTTTCGACGTACTTCTCATCATCGAATGCATCCAACGCCCGCCTTGAATCTGATTCCAGACCATCCACATCTACGTCCAGATCCTTGGCACCCTCTTCCCCTCGTTTCGATGCACCAAACATGATTGGAGAACGGCCATCCACTTCCTCGGGCCCATCGAGTTCGACACTCACTATAGTGAGCGCGCCGCAGCGGCCATCCACTGCTTCAGGTGCCCCGAGTTCGATGCCCACACTCGTCAACCCAAATCGTCGCCGAGCTATGTCGTCTACATCATCTGACTCTTCGACCCCCCCATCGTCGAGCCGCAGCTCGGGTAGTTCTATGAACTCAAACATTCTACAGATTACAGAAGATGGTCCTCTGGTATTTGGACATCATCCAGATCACCCAGATCGAGCCTTGTCTCTTGAATCTCTTCCTGAGGTCTGGGAACCGCCAGTCAAATATGATTCAAATGGCCGCTTGGTCGCTCCCGGTAGACGACCACGAGGAAACTCCGTTGGAGACACCAGAGGGTATGGGAACGTAGCTGTAACTACACACAACGGAACTCAAGCAAACAACCATCTGCCTACTTCTCGTATGTATATTCCCGGTAAATTCTCCATGGATCGTGCTGAAATCGTTTTCACAGGCAACCCTGCGTTTCGCGAGTCGTGGCAAACGACAGCATCAGCCGCGACTTTCCTGGAGGGTCTTAGCATGTCTTTCCTCGGTGGCATTCCTGCAGAGGTATCTCATCAGGAACGGTCCAGGATGTCTGTCAGCAGTATTGCTACATTCATGACTGATAGCTCGGCGGACGCTGTCATTCCACGCTCAAACGTTGGAGGAGGATCTGTGGGAGACTCTGGTCTACGACGATCACTTTCAACGGGATCTCGTCATCGTAGAAGACCGGTATCCGCTGAGTCCGCTATAGAAGATGAGCTGTCGGACGTGGAAGGAGACTTCGTCGATTCGTACCTCTATGGTATGTGTTCCCGTCCCTCGGCACTCACGTTTATCGCTGACAGTTTCGTCAGACTCGTTCCCTCTACCTGCCTTCCATCTTCCGTCTTCGCTGCTACATTTCCGAGAATCGATCGAGAATGCACCCGAAAGTCCTCCAGAAACCCCTACAATGGGCACATCCTCGACGGATCCCCCCAACAACCTCGCCACCCAACCTCCGAACGTGCGGCGTCCTGCCGTGGAGCGGTCCATGTCGTCTCCTTCCATATTGTCTCCCCTGCCCAACTCATTCTCAGTTGTTGCAAACGAGGCTATGACACGCGTCTCGAATGTGGAGGATACACGCCCCTCTCCTCCTCCTCCTGACCCAGTGACGTCCGTTCCTGCGTCAGCAGTCTCTACCCTCGATTTGCAATCGTCACACTCCGCAACAGGCAGTGGCCGCATTCCCATACCAGGCTCTCCGGCCCCTTCTGCAGCATTCTCCCTCTATACTATCAGCACTTCCCCGACGTCCACCGCGCCTGTCATCACCATCAAAGCGGCACATAACAAAGACATCATTCTCGTGCGTGTCGGTCCGGACACCAAATTTTCCGAGATCCGCAAGCGCATTCACGATAAGTTCGTCGGCCAGGAAGACGTTCCTCTATCCGAGTCATTCACGCTGGCCTTCATCCCTCCTGCTGGATCCAGTAGAAGCTCTGTAGGCTCCGGCAGGACTAGGGGGAGATCAAACTCGCTATCATCGATTGGGGGCATGGAGATGAAGTTGGTGCTCAGTCAGGGAGACTGGGATTGTGCGATTCGAATGATGGAGGGAAACAAGATCACGTTGAGGGTGTTGGATACTCTATCCTGATCCTAGTACTGGCGCTAAGAATGCTTCCGTTTAGCTTGATGAGATGTGTCCCATGTTGTATTTTCACCATCCTTCCTCCTCTCCATGCCGATCTTGTTCGCTTTTCGACGACTATGCTTCTGTATTCTAGTTATGCTCCTCACGGACCTCACCCTAGTCATTCGTAGACTCCCCGGATCCTCTTTTTGTTATCTTTCATGTTGTATATCTAGAAATTTTCCCCTTCACATAACTAATACCTGTTTTCTCAATAGTACTGCCATTAGACACTGTATGTGACACCATCCTTGACGAATCCTTCATGAACCTTGACGAGCGCTTGGTTGATGCTTCAGGCACATAAGGAATTGAAGTGTGGGAGTCGGCGCTACGTGCCGAATGCGGTGATTTGTCAGCCTATTGCGGACATTGCATCAAATTTGATGATCGCCATACTGAGACATGGACGACTTGAAGACAATAAGAAATCCTAAAGAAACCGATTCCAATGTCTTCGCACAGCCGGAACTCGTCGCCCCCATCTCTTTTCCTCATATATCCCAGTGTCCAGCACTGTTTCCGCCCCACCTTGTCTAATTCCGTCGTGATTTGGCATCGGCTCCTCAAAGCACCTTACAACATTCTAACAAGCGGTCTGTGCGTTTCAAGGACTCATTTCACGCAAGGCAGAGCCATAGGCCAGTAGTTTCCGTTCAGTGGCCACGGTGGTAACTTTGAATTCAGTCTTCGCCTCATCCCCCTCTCAACGGTGTTCATCTATAGATATTCCACCACACAATTTGCTTGCCGCCTCTCAACCAGTGAGCTTGTGACAAGATGAATATGGACCATCCGGTGAGCACCTATACCTATGGTACTGATATGCCATCCCTAACCTTTATGCGCGTCAGAACGGGAATGGCATGGACAGTGGGCCCGTATCCCCAGACGTAAGTCGTGCTAAATGATACTATCTCAGGGGGCAGTAGAAATAAACATAAACTCTTTGAACCCAGAATTACAAAAGAGCTGTCTATCATCCACCTCCATCCCGATTCTCGGTCGAGATGCTTCCACCTGCCAAATACAGTGAGCCCAACTATTTAGCATCTGGGATTGTACTAAATTTGTGTTGCAGGCGGGAGCTATAGCTTTGGAATGTACATCTGTTCCATAACTCGCGGCGAACGCTCATCCGTGTCCTCGAGAGGCTCCATCTCGGAATACGAAATCTGGCGGCGTTGGGAAGATTGCCTGTATTTTCAAGAGGCTCTTGAAACAGAATATCGCCGACTCGCTAGGATGAAGCGCCAGCGTCTGAAGGATGGAAAAGGTGTCAAGAAGGGTGGATTTTACAAGCAAGACATGGCGGCTTCGTTCGAGTCCTTACCGCCCGGGCCAGATCCTCATTCCGTCGCTCAAGACATCCACGATCACTTACCTCGACTAAACAAAAAGGGAACAGTCTTTCGCGCCAGCCAGGCAACCATCGATCAGCGCCATGCCGAACTGAAAGCATTCGTGGAAGCTTTAATGAGAGACGATGTGCCCGCATTGTTGTTGGAACTCAGATCGGACCGACTCGTCACGGATTTCTTCGGATATTGGAGACGGGATTATGACCTTGCACAGAAACAACAGCGGCCTGTCAGTAGTAAAGGCCGCAGTTCCATTTCTGGTTCCAGCATGTTCTCCGCGTACTTTGCAAGCTCCAATGGCTCCAATGCCGACCTGGATTCCGATTCTACTTCGAAATCCGAATCTGCGTCAAAGCGTAGACCTTCCAGAGAGTCTTCTGGTACTCCAAGCAAGGGCGGGAAAGGCAAACGGCCTCATACTGCGTCCAACGCGTCGTTGTCGGTGCCACCGAGCATCGTTGAATCACAGCGTCTCCGAGCTCTGTCGACCACGTCATCCGACTCTTCTACTCCCTCGTCATCGAGCCGTAGCTCGGGAAGCTCCTTCAACTTGAGCAACCCACACGTTGCCGGGGACTCACCATTGGTGTTCGGTCACCATCCAGATCACCCGGACCATCCGTCCTCTCTGCAATCTCTCCCTGAAGTCCGGGAGCCATCGGTGAAATATGATGCCAATGGGCGCCTGGTTGCTTCCGGCGGTCGGATTCGAGGGAACTCAACCGGAGACATCCAAGGCCATCCGAGCTCGATCAAGCCGGTTGGTGTACCCACTGGACTACAGTCTAATACCCAAGCTTCGCGTATGTGTTTCCTTTCTCTGTCCCGCTAGGGCTCCAGCTAACGTTCGTTGCAGGCAACAATCCTGTTCGCGAGTCCTGGCAAACGACAGCGTCAGCTGCAACCTATCTGGAAGGTCTCAACCTATCATTCACCGGCGGCGTTCCTTCAGAGCTAGAGCGATCGAGAATGTCTGTCAGTAGTTTCGCTACGTTCATGACCGATAGCTCTGCAGACGCCATCATCCCTCGTACAAATTCGGCGGGAATGACTGTGCCACATTCTGGTCTTCACAGATCACTTTCAGCGGGTTCTCATCGTCGTATGAGACCCGTGTCTGTCCAGTCTGTCACTGAGTCTGAGCTTTGGTCCGACACAGACGACGAACTCGTCGAAGGATCCTTGTACGGTGCGGACATTCCTTTCATAATTCTTAGTTCTGCTAATAATTCTTCGTTCAGGATCATTCCCCCTACCATCCTTCCATCTTCCGTCCTCTCTGGCGCATTGGAGACAGCCAATCGAAAGCGGTCTTGGCAGCCGCCCAGAGACTCCGACGGGGCACACAAACAAGTCCGATGCTGCCACCGAAATGGCCGGCCAGGCCTCGTCTGCAAATGTTCGTCCGCTAGAGAGACCCGTGTCATCAGGTTCAATTATGTCTCATTTCCCTATCTCGTTGTCCGAATATGTCGCAAACGAAGCATATCCTCACATACCGAACCAGGAGGACAATTATCCTCCTCCTTCCCCCACAACTTCTGTGATGACCACAGTCTCGTCAACAGTCTTTACAGCTGATTCTGAGTCTATGCATTCCGACACTGACTCCACCGCCCCAGCTTCTCCAACAACCTCTACAGCATTCTCCGTTTCAACCGCCTCAACTGTCAGGCCCTCCACGAGGACATCCATCGCGAGTGCTGGACCCGTAATCACCATCAAAGCCGCGCACAATAAATCTATCATCGTAGTGCGTGTCGATCGAGACACAGAGTTCCAGGACATCCGCAAGCGCATCTATGACAAATTTGTCAACCAGGAGGACGTACCCCTATCCAATTCCTTCTCGCTGGCTTTTGTCGTGCCTGGTGGTTTAACCAAGAGCTCTGTGGGCTCGGGCCAGACTCGGGGAAGATCCAGCTCGCTTTCGTCGTCTGGAGGTATCGAGATGAACTTGGTGCTTAGCCAGGGCGATTGGGATTGTGTGGTTGGGATGACGGAGGGAAACAAAATCGCATTAAGGGTATTGGATACTTTTTCCCAAACCTCATAACGTCAAGTTTGCTTCACTTTCATCTCAAGGATGACCTGCCGTCTCCTTGATAAGCTGCCGATCGATTTCGCTTTTTGACGGCAGCCTTACGGATTTTATCCCATTCGTCTTCTTAGCCTGCTCATTTCTGGACATCCATCCATATCTATCCATCATCTAAAATTTGCCTATCGTTTTTTCACTTTTCGATGGCATTATCTTTGTATTCTATCGCTTTCGTACCCTTCGTCTTCTATCACTTGGTCATTTGTGGACATCGGATTTCTCCATCAACACGACCTCGATGTATGTATATCGAGGTTTTTTCGACTTCTCACCATCTAATACCCTTATCTCTACATCCTGTTAGATGCGCGGTCATGTACATACCATAGGTGGTTTGGTCTCCTCACGAGACCCCACAGGCGTTTTACCATTCCTAGTTCCATACTTCAATACGTATCACTTGCAATTCCACTCTCATTGGTCAAATATAGTGCAGTCTGTCAGTATCCTCAAATAACTCGAGAACTGCCTCGCAAGTACTCTCAAAGTTAAACCACGTCCATAACTAGGGGGTGCCACAGTATCTGCACAAGCCTTTAGGCCTTAAGCGCTCCCCCTCCTTGCCCGGGCCCCGCCCTGGCCCCGCCTCTGTGTGCCCCAGGTGTGCCCACCGCCGGACGGCGCGTCGAAAGGTTTGGCCGAATGGGGTGATTTGTCAGCCAAGCCCCTCCTTCCCGGCCTGTCCCGGCCGTCTCAAAAACTTGAACTTGATCATCATGATGCTCAAAACTTTAAAGATTTACCCCTCGCCTGCCGTTTGAGTAACAAGGAACGCACTGCGGCTGTGGTGTACTTATATCATAACTGGGACCCGCCTCCTGTCATCGTCCGAAACCGCACCCACCAGTACTGCTTGCCCACAGATCTCATAATCTTTCGACCAGGAAGACGCCAGGCTCTGCCGCCGTTTTCGAAACGTACGGATTAGTACTGTCGTGCGAGTACTTGACATCTTGCAAGGCTTTGTTGTCGTCAGTAAGTATCTAGGTGAAATTCTCTTGCCGCGGCCTCCGAAAAGTCGGACCTTTTCGAGTCAGGCCGCTGTTCTGTCGAGTTCCTATCATAACTAGAGAACCTGGCCTACTCGCACTGAGGCTTTAAAATAACAAGAAGAACATATTGCTGCTGTGTGAGTAAATTTCGTAATCTTGTCAACAGGGGACCTCCATGCGGTGGGCATCCTATCCTCGCGTGATTGACCTTCACTCACCTTTTCGTCAGTTTAATACAGATGCTATGACCCATCCTTTATTCCAAATTTGCAAGAGAGCCGTGTATCGACAACCCCTCTTTCAGTCCTTCAGATTGTCCGCCTACTCTGACAACAGCGGTTAGCAAAATCCCATACGCGTCACAGGCTCAATTTAGCTCCGCCAAACGTCGACGTTGCTGTTTTTGGAAGCTACAGCGTCGGATGCAACTCACCTGGGAGCTTTAGCTCCTTCTTTTATTAAAAGTGATGCTCCTCTCCTCCAGAGCTGTATATCAACGAGAACAATCAAGGACTTCTGTCGGTGGTCTAGTATTTTTCTTGAGCGACAGCTCTGCGGAAGCGAAGCTACGATCCGCACTCGAGCTTTCTACTAGGAACAAGGCGGCTTATTGGCCTTCAATGGTCGCTTTCGACTTATCCTCGCCGTCATAGAATATCTGTGCCTGTTGAATCGATCACAGAAATGAGCCATGGTCCGATACCGACAACGAAAATTATGATTCATACATCAATAGTCAGTCTTCACTTTAACATCCTTTTTGTCGTTCCCGCTGTTGGATATTTTTAGACTCGTGCCCTCCTTCGGCCGTACCACAATTTCGGCAACAGAGTTTCGGCGACAGAGAGTTCTCTGGATAACCGCCCAAAACCCCCAAAGGGGCATGCAACATTGGACGCAACCATCTACTCGGCCGTCCCGGTGTCGTCTGGTCCACTCGTTGAGCGATCTATATCATAACCATCAATGATGTCTCTCCTCCCTATCTCATTGTCAGAGTCCTTCGCGAACGAAGCACACCCCGCGACGAACGAGGAGGAAGGCGATTGTCTCCCTTCCCCGACGGTCCTTACATTGCCAGCTTCTCCGTCGACAGTTCCTGCGACTTTATCTTCGTCGGGAAAATCGGATGCGGACGGTCACGACATTCCCGTTCCACTTCCCTCCGCTAATTCTATCACATTTTCTATCCTGACACCGAGCGCATCCCCAGCAATGTCGTCTTTCAGTCCAGAGGCTATCATCACTATCAAGGCCGCGCACAATCAATGCATCATAGTCGTGCGCGTCGGCCGAGACACCGAGTTTCCAGCTATACGCAAGCGCATCTACGACAAATTTGTCCGGCAGGAAAATATTCCCCTATCCGATTCATTCACGCTGGCCTTAATCTTGCCAGCCGTAAAGAGACAGGACTCTGTCATTTATGGAAACAGGGGAAGGTCACGGTCAAACTCGCTGTCTTCGGTTGGGGCTATGCAGATGAAATTGCTGCTCAGCCAGGAGGATTGGGATTCTGCGGTTGGACACCAACCTAAGATCACATTGAGGGTTCTGGATACTGTACCCACATGATCACTGTGCGTTCCCCATTCTACGGGTTCCCACTTGTCCTTTTACATATCACCCAACAATCTTTTCTTGCTGTCCTTCAGTGACAGCGTCTCCTTCTCCTTGCCCCTCTATATATGCCACACCATATTTATTTTCAGTACATCGACAGCATGATCCCTTTCATCACGATATCCATCTTTGATGATTTTATATTTGTATTCTCATTGAACTCGCTATAACTGTTTCTTCTTCTTCCTCTCGCATGTGGCGTCTCCTTTTTCTTCTGTATCCCTGTTATGACCTGGTGTCACTGAGCTAGGTAGCCTGGTAAATCGTGGTCGCAAGTATCGGAGTTGGGAGTCTGATCCTAATTTCAGCGCATGATATTGAGGAGTCGAGGACGCTTTCGAGTCTCGACTACTTATAGCCAAAATGACGTCTTGGGCACTGAAGTACTCAATCCTGGCAGCTCTTACACGGCTATACACATGCACATGAGGTGCAGTCTCTTCATTAGTATAGTACAGTATTAACATGTACCGTCTCACCCAGAGGTTGAATCGGCCGTCGTTTCGCTTACATAACTGAACCCGTCTTGACCACAAGCACCCATGTCGGAGGTGCCCCAATCGGATGTTTCTCGACCGTCGGCTTTACCAACTGCCAACCTGCTGCAGCGAGGTACTGTATCTCAGTCCTTGGTTGATCAAAATTCGGCAGAATATCTGGACTCGATTGAGGAGCAATGGAACAAGAAGGTGGATATGGAAGTCGAAACTTTGGTTGACGGTATGGTCGATCTCGTGGGCTTGGCTTCCGTGAGTTGGTTTTTGCTTTCGTTATCTACCTGTGATTACCGATGAACTGACTCTGTTCCATGGAGATTGGAGAGAAGGATAAATTCCGCGTCGCTCAGGAAACATTCCAGGCGCATTCCCGCGCAGAATCCATGGTACGTACCATTCTTCGTCTTCTGGCCTGATTTCTACACACTACAGCTCCAAATACTCAGGTCCGCGCAGCTAATTCGTTGCTTTCCATTACCCATTCGATGAAGCTCCTGCTTCTTCTTTCAGACGAAGCACAAATAGCCCATCGTCGAGATGTGGAATTGAAAGTTGTCCAGGAGGAGAAGGACGATGCTCGACGAAAGGTTTCTGTTCTCTTGGATGACCTCCTTATTCATTCGAAGCACGGAACGGCTACTGTTCATCAAGCTTCTCAGCCATGAAACCAGAAAACTGCGTGTACGTGACGGGGTATCTGCCGCTCACCCGGGGGTCACAAATGGGGCTGGGTCTTTGTTTTTCCACCGACCATCGGCGGCGTCTTGGAGAGCCCCAGGATCAAGCTTGCATCCCACTCAATTCACCACTGTGTGTCTTTACTCTGTTGTCCATTGTTACCGCAGTCACCCTTTTTGCCGAACTGAGACAGCTTTACCTAGGCCTTGATGCTTTCTCAGACGTCCCAAATACTTAAAATCCATATTATCTGTCCTACAAACGGGGGCGACGCGCCCAGCTCACCGAAGGTACCCATATTCTCTTGCCCCTTCTTGACCCCACGCCGAATGCGGCAGCCTGCTCCTGCAATCATGAGGTCACAGGAACAATGAATGAGAGCGCTGATCGCCTCACACAACCCGCGTGGCGCTGAACTCACCGAGTCTTCGGTGCGCCTAAGTATATCCTCTCGCCAGCTCTCTCGCCCATTCCAACCTCCGATAATCCCATCTGTGTGATCACAGATGACGGCTTCTTATTTGACCATTGGAAGCCATTCCCGCGACGCTCTCTCACGAATCTGATATGTCAGATCACCCGTCACTCATCGACATCTTACATAGACTCAAATTGTTGGAAGCCTAAAGGCCGATTCATCGACACGTGCAGTAATGAATGATCGCGACCCTGCTATGGTCCCCCGATTCAATTGAATAGGTTGAGATGAAGAACATATAGAAGTTGATAGAACCGGTACAATCTCGAACGCCGGGGCGCTTCGATTCTTGGACGGTAAGCCAGTGCATCATGTTCCGGCTTGGATGATGGCAAAAGATTATTCAACGATTTTGTCAAGTCATGCCACTCTAATCAAAGCCAGCAAAAAG
>CEMG01175875.1:0-10256 GCA_001179705.1 Baeospora myosura
GAGGAATTGCAACCTCGCAGAATGATTAACACCCCGGGGAAATGCTTTACGCACTCCGTGTGGGACTCTGCATCGTAGGTGATTGGCATCGAGATCTCTCCTCCTTCCTTCCCACTCACTCTCCCTTTTTTGTTCTCTTCTTTTCCTACCAGATTTTCCATAGAACATAGCATAATCATAATCGAGGCCCCTGCCTCTCCAATCTCCCTATCCACTCGTGCCAATCAGAAATGCCATACCCACTAAAACCCCAGACTCCCCGATCCATTCAAAGGGGAGATTCTCCTCGTTTTCGAGTAAGTTGCACCAGGTTCCGGTTACAACTTTCGCGGAGATGAGTGGTCTCTTCCCGCGCCCTCGCTTCAGCATTGCCATGTCTAGCTGCAGCCTCTCGTTGAGTGTTCGGCGGAAGCGGTTTTGGATTTCGGATTTGGTGGCTTCTCCTTCGCCATCTCGTTGGATGACGCGCTCATTCCTGAGTCTCCAGATTAGGTGCGCCGCTTCTGTGAGCGCAATTCTGAAGAGTCTGCTTTCACTTCGCTGAGGTTTAGCCTCTGTGTCTGTAAGGTTGGTCATTGCAGATGCAAGCAGTGTTCCGAGGTTGAGGTCTGGTAGTTCTGACTTCTTCCTTGTCCACGAGACCGGGCTTCTTATTAGAGACGTCCTTGCAAGAGGGCCAGCCCAGTATCTAGAAGGTATCATGCATCAGTCTCACCTTGTGAGGTGAAAGAAGTGGATGTGTGAGATTTCGGGTTCGTGTTGGGCGAAACCTATTCCCCGCTTCGCCCCAATCATCAGACCCGCCATTTCACCATCATATACCTCTGCACGCCCTCCGAGACCCATTTTTTCTCTGAACACTTCTTGATGTCCGTGGTAGCCCACCATCGCGGCGCCTACACGGCGAAACCCGTGGATCTCCTTAAGTGACCCATCTGAGTAGATGACTAGGTTCTTTGGGGAGTCGAGAAGACGGTTCACGAGCTGGGTGTGCGCGGTCGCCGCTTCCTTCTTCCCTTCCTCATCCTTCGAGCTGCGGCTTTGGATAGTGACTCGACCGTTGAAGCTAGAAGCTGTCCGTCTCCATGGTGGACATAGATACGGTTGGAGCTTCTCATGCCTAGGGTCTGTGTGTTTGGCGATCTCGAGTAGTGGGGTAGTCTTCTGGGCATTCCCTTGTGCTCTGCTCCGTGGTTTCCGTGGTGGGAGCGGGGGTGGTACCGTTGGCTCCTGTCCATTCCTCCACGTGTCAGGGAGTCTTTGGATTATCGGGTTTGTGGTACTTAGCTTGTTGAATCGAATGGCACATCGTTTTTTGTGCCATTCAATCTGATGTTTTATCGGTGGAATCGACGCTTCAACTTCCAGCACGTGGATTGGTGTCGTTCCGAATGCCGCACATATTAGTCTGAGGGCGCGGCGTTGCACTTTCTCCAGTGGCTTGATCTGTTTTGCTGTGCCGTTCCACCATATTGGACAGGCGTACAAAATTTTCGTCGACACGCACGCCGTGTATAGGTGTCGAAGACGAGCTTGGCTGAGGCCGCGTACGGTGTTGGCGAGCATCGTGAGGCCTGATACTGCGTTTTCACCTCGTGCTGCAAGCTGTTTAACGTGATGGTCAAATCGTAGTTTTCGGTCAAAGAAAACTCCAAGCCATCGCACTGACGCCTCGGCGGTCACAGTGCGGCTGACTCCATCAATGTCCTCGAATTCAATCGGAGGTGAGGACTTGTCCTGCTTTCGGCTGTAGTGCATGAGTTCTCGTTTCGTGAGATCCGAGGATAGGCCTGCAGCATGGAGCCACTTCTCTGCTCGCTGATATGCTGTCTTCAAGAGTTTCACGTTGGTTTCTAGTGACTCTGAAGACACAAACAGCTTTCCGTCGTCGACGTACATGAACAGATTGGTCTCTGTGGGTTTGTCTGGGACAGGTGATGTGTTGGAGACCCTGGATAGTCTCGCATTGTGCTCCTGAAACATTTCGAGCAGTTCAGCGGTGTAGAATGATGCAAGGATAGGAGAGATCGGGGACCCCTGTGGGATCCCGTTCTTCACCGGTTTCATCGTCCCTCGTAGTCCATCTATACACACTGCCGCTTCCCTGTCGCTCAGGAAGCTTGAGACCCACCGAACGTACTCTAGTGGGATCCCCTTCCGGCGTAGTTCGCAGAGGAGTCTTTTGTGGTTCACAAAGTCGAAGTAACCCTTTATGTCAAATGTTAGCGCAGATGTGACTTTCCCGTGGTTCCATGCAGCGTGGATGTCGTTGACAAAGGACAGTATAGCATCCGATGTCGAGCTGTTCGACCTCCCACCGAACTGGGTGTCAGGTACCAGACCGAATTCCCCGGCGAGGAACGTCAGGCGGCGTGCGATAATCTTCTCCAGGACTTTCCCGAGGCACTCCAGCAGAGTAATCAGGCGGTATGCCCGTGGGTTTGAGTAGTCCGGTTTTCGAGGTTTGCGGAGCGCGACTGCTATTGCTTTCCGCCACTCTTTGGGATGGTATCCAGCCTGCAGACACTTCCTCATCATCGCGGTGATATAGGTGTGACCGCTCACCGTACTCCAAGCCCATTTCAGGATTTGATACGAGATTTGCGAGTAACCTGGTGCCGTGTTTGAGCTGTTGTCAAGGATTGCCTCGGCGACTTCGTCGTGAGTTATCTCCTGAAACGGCAGATCATCTTCCTTACGGTTTTCGAGATCAGGACTGTACTCAACTGGAAGTTCTGGTGGCTCCTGGTAGAGCTCGTCTCGGAGTGCGTCACATTTGTCTTGGTGAGCGACGGCCTTTGGCTGGCCCTCCCCGCGTGATATGGGCGGGGTAGGGTAGCTTCTGGCTCCCTGGGACCATTTCTGGAAGCCCCAGATGTCGTTAGTCCCTGCTTGTTCTAATTTCTCGTTTACCCATTCCCTCTTCTTGTATTTGCAGAGTCTCTTGAAGAAGAGGCGGGCTCGGCGGATCTTGTCTCTGATGGTGCCACTATACTCTCCTAGCGCCGCGTGAAACTGTCGTTGTTCCCTGCGTGCTTCGGCAACCCGGGTGGTTGCTGCTGACAGATCTTGGTCCCACCATGGTTTTGCTTGGGCGCTAGGTCTTCGTTCCTTCGCAACTTCGGCGGTTGCCTTCTGTAAAGCTGTCGAAATGGCTTGTTCGCACTGATCAAGAATCTCGGGTGTTAGTATGTTATCCGTGAGTAACGGGGATAGCTCCTCGGTGACACTGTCCATGTGGGTCTCGAATGCGGTGCAAAAGTCTTTAGGATCGACATCCTTCAGATTGTATCTGACCCCGCTGATATTGTCGACTTCTTTGCGCTGGTGGTCTATGGTGAACCTGAGGCCAAAATGGTCTGAGCCATGCGCTATTCCTGGTTCGATTGCCCAGTCCTGGAACACGTCGGCCGCGGTCGCCTGACCGTTCACAAATGTGAGGTCTATGACGGATGCACGTTCACCTTCGTGTCGTGAGGGATGGGTAATCTCGCCCTTCTCGTTTAGGAGAGAGAAGCCCGTGTCCGAAAGCCATTCAACGATGTCTTCCGTCATGCGCTTTTTCTTCACATCACCTCGTGACCACAAAACATGGTGGAGGTTGAAATCCCCAGTAATCGCTGTGGGGTTGTTGGTGAATATCGCTGCTGACCGAAGTCGGTTCAGTATGCAGCGACGCTTCATCGGTGTATCATTATACACGTTGATGATGGTGGTGGTGGGTTGCCCCGGTTGCGTGATGTCTAGGATCTGGATGTCACGGTCTTGGAAAGTATCAGAGCGTAGAGTGACGTCAAAGTCCTCACGTCTCCGATAGTAGGCCATAGTTCGTGGGGGTTCTTTGCCCGTGTAAGATGGGAGAGGGATAACGGGAATCCATCCCTGTACTGCGACAGGGCCTTTTACCTTCTTACCATCGACTTTACCAATGAATCCCCAGGCTGGTTCTTGTAGGAGGATTAGGTCGTAGTCCTTGACATATTCGTTGAGTAGTGCAGTTACTGTGTCTTTGTTCTTCTGGGCGTTTAGTTGGGCGATCCGGATGGGCTGCGTGAAAACTCTTCTGCCGTTGTTGTCAGTCATGGTGATGAAGAGTTTTGTGGCGTGTTGGCGTGGTCTTGTGTTCTGGCCTGAGACGTGCTCAGTGTCTTACCTCCTTCGGCATCTTCCACAGCAATAGCCGTGAATCTGTTCTGTGAAGCCGTGTTAGCTGGTGTCTTTGTTTTCTTCTTACTTTGACTCTTTGGAGTCTTCGTGGCCGCTTTCTTTTTGGGGACAATTGCCCATGGGTTCTCTGTCTGTTGGGCTCTTCGTTCGTTAGAGCGGGCTGTGCCATACCTGTGTACCCGGACCGGGCATCTCCTGCAGTCTGCAGTATGGTTCGTCTCCGGAGCGCCTGCGGAGCTGCAGTTTGTGCAACGCAGTTCGTGCTGGCACGCTCCATTGACATCCTCGTCCATGTAGTCTCCGTTTTCCCGTGCGAGTTCGCACTGTTTGCAAGCCGTCCCGGGTTTGGGGTGCTCGTTTTCTGCGTGGCCGTCACCGCACAGCCGGCATCTAATCCCGTTGGGGCATTTGTCGGCTATGTGGTCCCACAGCCAGCATTTCTTGCACTGTATAACGGGGGGTCGGTCTTGGTATGCGCGTAGGCGGCAGTAGCGCCCGAACGCCGCTAGCGCTGTCTGCTCCTTCAGCAATTTCTTCGCGATATCTTCATCGTCTACGGCAAAGACCAGTGACGAACGTGGGATAGTTCGCAGCTCCTCAGCGGTGCGCATCCATCGTGGTGGCATTACGAGGTGCTGCGTGAGAGCCTTGTATGCTGGGTTGAACTGCAGGAGCTGGGAGTGGACTTCTTCAGCTGAGTGTAGGCGTGACAAGGGGCCTAAAAGCGCCCCTGTGCTGACCGAGTCGACCTGGATCTTGTACCATTTTTTGTCCTCGCGTACTACTGTCTGGTAGTCGCGTGCAATTCTGTCCAGGAATCGGTGCGACACTTTAGCGAGCTCAGCTGCAGTTTGGTCCACCCGTGTCGATAGGATTAGGTTCCGTTGTGGGTTATAGCTCGCGGCCGCTACCTGTAGGTGTTTAGAGTCCTCGTGTAGGCTCAGAGCCTCGTTGATAGTCGCGACGATCTCTAGCGGGTCCACACGATCCGCGTCTTGTACCCCGTCTGGGAGGAATTGGATGATTAGGCGGGTGGGATGGTATGCGGACATGGGGTTGGCCGGGGGTTGTGCGGCCTTTTTGGCAGGTGGTGTGGGTTTAATCAGTGGTCCGGATGCGAATGAGACTTTGGGAGAGTTGGTGCTGTGAAGGGGAGCTGATCCGCCTTGCGCGTTGGTGGCGACTGTGGTCTCTAGTCTTGCTAGCCTCGCGTTGCTGGCAGAGCTTTCGTTCGAGAGTAAGTCGACTTTACCGCTTAGTGTGGAGAAGCTTCTTGCGACGGTATCGAAAGCGGCAGCCGTGGACTTCGTGAGAAGCTCAATAGCTGCTAATGTGGTCCGGTGGGCGTCCTGGGCTGCTGCGTACGAGTGAGCGTACAAATTATCGTTGAGTTGGGTGATCTGCTCCGTGACTTCTACATCGCCGGCTGCTGCCTGACGCTCGCCCCGTCTGGCAAGTTCGTCGACGATGGAGTTCGCCTCCTTGAGTGAGTTTCGTAGGTTATGAACGAGTTGGGTACTGGTGTAGTCATGGTTTTGGTCGGCCCGGTCCTGCAGCATTGATCTGTCGTCGTATTCACTGTCGTTGAACACATCGTCGGTGTCGTATGGTACATGAGCGTAGCTCTCTGGGTTGTATAGCGCTGGTGTCTGGTCTGATAGCATGGCCGTTGGAGGGGTTTCGCCTGCCTGTGTCACTAGCTGGCTCGGCCTCGCCGCGGGTGTGGGGCTTGTATTTCTGGTGGGCGTGCGGGATCTTTCAGTTTCGTCATCGGGAACCAAGGACTCACTGGATGATCCCTTGAACAAGTTTCCGGTTGCGCGGAGTCTGCTCCTCGAGGGTGTCAATGCATTCAGCACGGTGCGTGCGCCAGAGCGTACTGCCCCGGCCGCAGCCTTCACCGGGCTTTTCTTGCTTCTTTGTTGGATTGGTACGGTGCTGCGGTATGTATTTCGCGGGTCTGTGACCTCTCCGGCGCTATTTGCGCTCATAATTGCCTACTCTAACGCGTCTTTACTGTCACTGGCCTGTTTCGCAGCGGTTTAACCCGTGGGAATTTGCAGTCAGGTGATGGTCAAGAGCAAAGGAGGACTTGACTAGTCTTCGGCTTCGCACTTTACTTTCGACACTTATTGGCCTAATCTATGGACACTTCTTCCTGACTTTCCACCCGAGAGCCCTCGATATACTGTGTTTTACAACATATCTACTCGACACCAGGACATCATCACATTTGCCAGAGCTCGAGGTTGTAGCTGACATATCGAAGTCCCGGTGACAGCAGCGCGATATCTCAGTCGTTGAACGGAACAATCGTTGCGCGTTTTTCAACATTGTAGAACGGACCTAATGGCGTCGTTCGAAGACCTCTTTGCCTCTGCAGTTCTCGACGTTGTGGTGCCAGACACTTCGCTTGAATACCCACCCGAATCCAGCACAGATGAATGGCTATCACGACTGAGCTCAGGCCATCTGGAGAGAAAACAGGCGTTTTTCGGTACGTTTTCAATAATAGATAGAACTCAGGTCTTCACGAATTCATAGACGAACAGCTGCAAGCCTTCTTGACCATCCGTATCCAACACCCCGTTACCCCCGATGATCCAGCGCACCCACCACAAGACTTGCTGTCCTTTCTCACCCATGTTCAAGTTTCACTCGAGGCCACGTATATCTCGTCTATGCCACAGCCTACCCCAGACACGCCTCGGTCTGCGTTTCTCTCTGCACCCCCACGCATGGCCTCACTGGCGAAACTGAGTGCTAAAGCCAGCGGACATGCTCATCATCCATCGATATTTCCTCCGAGCACACCGAATCCGACACCATACTCCGCTGATCAAGATCGCCGCTATGCCAAGTCGGAGGGGACCCTTCTGCTCGCTAGCATATGGGGCCAGGACACGTCTGATGACTCCCGGGAAGCGTTCTCGCTGTTTTGGTCGGAGGCGGGGAGGGTTTGGGTAGCGGTCTACAGACTAGCACTCACCGTTTGTAAGTTTTCTTGATGATCTCACCAAACGATATGTCTCATTTCTTTCCCAGCCTTCCTTCGACTCGTCGTAGACGATCCGCTACTGTGCTTAACAGTATCAACCACCTTACGAGAGAAAGCTCTCGCTCTCAGCCAACCCAAGAACCCTCTCGCCGCATTCCTCGCAACCGTAGGCGGTTTACCCAGCGCAACCGTCCCTCCTTCCCCCATCAACGGAAACGCCACCCAGTCAGACGAACCCAAGAAGGAGGTTGAACTGGATGGCTTCGAAGAAGTCAACCTCCTGGAAGGTCTCTCCGCTGGCCCAACCTTCTCCGCTTCCTCAGCCGTATTCCTCCCCTCATCCCGCCTCGGCTCCATCTCCCGCCAGAAACTCTTCTCCTTGCCTCCAGTCGTCCCTCCAACACCGGCTATGCCGTCGCCGTCCCCAATGACAGCCGTCCGCACAGCCCACCCAACTCTCCGCAAATCATTCCGCAAAACCCTCCACACCGTCTCGGGGTTCCGCGTACGCATGCGAACCGTCTTCGTCCCATCTGTTCTTCTTCCCCGGCTCAACGGCGAGAAGCAGCGGTCAGATGCAGAGGCAGATGAAGAGGAGGAACGCGAGCGGAGGGAGGCAGGAAACGAGGAGCGTACGGTTGTTCTATGCGTTGAGGTGGAGAACTCGGGCGAGTCGGGGTCAAATTTCGGGTTTGCCGTCGAGAAGGTGGATGTCACTATTAGCGGCGAAGGGGCGAAAGCTACGGGAATTGGATGGGGGGAAGGGTGGTTCAGCGGAGGAGCTGGTCAGACGACGTTCCCGCTGCTCGTTGGTGCACGGGAGCAGTACAATCTGCTGTACGCGGTGTCGTTCTTACGATCGCCAGAGGAAGTCGAAGGACTTACATCGTTCTCTGCTTCTGCGCGAGGAGCTGGAGATAAGCTCGCTGCGCTACCGGATGCCGAGCTCCAGCGTGCGGTCACTATCAACATCCACGGAAGGCCTTATCTCAAATCTTCTTCCTCTAACAAGACGGACTTGTCATATCCTACACAGACGTTCTCGTCACGATGGAATTGCGTTCTGGATCTCGCTACCCAACAACCAAATAGCAGAAACCACAGTGTCGATCCCTCCCTGGCTGATCCCTCGGACATGAATCCCGAAGTGCTCCCTGAACCCGCATCTCCCTTCCCCGTGTCCGTCACCTCCCCCACCCGCCGCGGCTCCTTAGCCATCTCAAGCACCTCGAACAATTCGGCTCCTTCGTCTGGGATACCATCTGCTGGGAGCAAGCGACATACGCTCCCTAGCGGGAACGCGTTCCAACCACGTTCAGCCAACCTAGGCCTAGGTGTTCCCTCCTCCTCCAACTATCGGGCCTCAACATCCATGCTCAACCCCTTGAACTCCGGTTCCGGACGCGAACGGGAGAACTCCCTCTCCTCAGGCGGTAGTGGTGGACGATTATCATACATCCCGCCTTCAATCTCGCTCCAAATCCCTCGCTCACCCACCACGTACGAAGCGCCCCCACCGATCCCGACTCCTCCAGGAAAAGACGCCTCGTCGCCTCCACCTATGCCCATGACCCCAGCGTACCCTTCCTACCCCTCCCACTCATCACTACCGCAAACGCCCATGTCGCAGGGCCCTATGGCGTCGCAAATGTCCAACTACTTTGGGCCGAGCGTCGAGATTCGCCGCGAGAAAGGAGCAGGGATGGGTTTCAGCGTCCCGCAGACACCTGGGCCGACAGTCGCTCTGGGCGGGGGTGCGGCGTTCGCTGGGGTAGATGGTCCTCTTACCGGTGGAGGCGGTGAGCAGGGGATGTTTGAACGATTGCAGCAGCGGGGAATGGGCGCTAACGCCGCTAATGGAGAGGCGATAGTCGTGTCTATTGGGCTGCTGCCTGTCAGAATGAAGGATGTGGAAGGAAAGGACGGGGAAGAAGCGGAGGTTCTGGTGGGAAACGGAAAGATACACCCGCTGCAGTATTTCACGCTGGACATCTTCGTGTTCAATCGGTCAGAGTGGACGAGGCGGTTTGAGGTTAGTTGTCCGGATGGGAGGAGAAGGAAGAGGGATGCTGGGTCGAGCGGTGGGAAGAAGGCAGCCGTGGCTCCTGGCGTGTTGCCGATGGGCAATCGGGTTCGTATTGGGTACGTGAAATTTGTTCATAGATATCTGCTCCTCATGACTGAAACTTGCTCATAGGCCCCTTCTACCCTCTGCGTGTCAGTCCGTCCGCATGGAATTCCTGGCTGTGACTCCAGGTGTACATTCCATCGACACGCTGACGTTGACCGACATTGAATCAGGGTTTTCGATGAATCTTCGGTCAGTTTCGCGCGCCCTACCTACGTTGTTCTCTTGCTGATAACTGCTCAAAGATCTGTTATGGATATTGTTGTTCATGAACCGCAGGACACAGTGTGAATGACCTTTCGGCGGTGCTTGGATATCGACTGATCCTGTTGAATATCGCTCAAGTGGCGCTTGACCAGCATGTTTTCGTCGAGGAGCATACGCTGTTGAGCATCCCGCTATGCACGGAGAAGCCGTTTTGTGATATTGAGGACTGCAGCGCGGCGACAACGCGCAACGCCACGACTCCGGATAACGGTGATCGTCGTCGTCTGTAGCGTCTGTCTAGGAGACACTAGTCAATCTGCACAACGTCCCCGTCTTCGTCGTTCATTTCTCTTGTTCTTCCGTTACTGAATGGACCAGCTGATTCTCCTGTGCCACTGTGTGGCAAGCTTTCGGCCACCTCATGCCGTACAGTTGTCTTCCGGCAATCACGCGTTGCATTATGCCGTAAAATATCACCATGATCTACCTGACAGAAACTGTACATGGGCGGCAGCGTTCGAGATACCATCAAGGCCCATCACCTGCAACAATGTCCTGCACCCTAAGACTGACACATATAGAGGCTGTAGGCGCTGGATTCTTCCCATATCATATATGTGACATTGTACGTCTCCAGCAATACCAGAGCATAGGTTCTGACAGACATTTGGATCCTTGTAGGTTCAAACAGCTTCTCATTATTCACATTTATAGGACGCGAAGTTGACTGCCAAACGAACGACACCGGTTGCCATG
>CEMG01175914.1:0-10921 GCA_001179705.1 Baeospora myosura
TTTGCAAAATAAGCTGTTGCCAGCAGTGTGACGCAATGGAAACGGACGGGGAGTGGGAGTGAGCGGAGGATGAGCTGGTCGCGACGCTAGGTGCAGGGCTCGTTTCTCGCGAATACGGAGCATTTCGACGGTTTTGTCGTAAAGCCGAGACAGCGGGTAGCCGCGCTGGCGTGGAGCTGGACCCCAGACGCTCTATCAGGTCGGGCTTCCCGAAGATGGATTGGATGGGGGGACGAGAGGAGGAAGGGATTTTTGGGTCGACATCCATCGCTTCCGGTTGTGCCGAGACGCTCGATGGATCGACTCCGATGCGCTGCCTGTACGCTTTTCCCCAAGTCTCCAATTCTTGCGAGATTACTGCCTGAGCTCGACGCAGGGTAGCACCGCCGGTGGGTGGTTGACGAACTCCAGTACCCTTCTCCTTGTCGTACACTTGACCGGCTCTAGGAGCGTGGGTGCACTTGAAGCGCTCGCGCAACTCCTCCTTGCTTTCTTTAGCGCGTAGATGCTCTTCGGTGACGTTGCTTCTAGGACGCCAACGGAAGAAGGTGATTTCGGTGGTGCCGGAAGAGAGCTTGTCGATACGGAAGTGGAATAGGTAAGGGAGGGAGCGTAGTAAGATCTCGTCGCGGATGAAGCGTCGTCGCCAGCCCCAGAAGTCTATGATATAGTATACCACGTTCTTCCTTATGGTGTCCTTGGGCTGAGTGGATCCTAGGAAGGGGAGCAGAGAGGGTTGGAGGAATTTGTCGTAGACAGGGCGATGATAGCGGAATATCTGTCTGAGCTCTAGGGAATGCTCAACCAGATAGGGACCGTCCCGACACTCGACTGGTCGAACGGCGTCTCCTGTGAAGTAGGCAGTGAGTGCTGCGGGGGAGAAGCGAGTGAATCGATCGTCTTTCTCCTCTCGCTCTCCCCATGAGTAGTAAATCCCTACGTCGTTGCGAATTAGAAGGTCAAAATTGATGTCCTTCCAATCACGAGCGAGATCGACAATGACTCCGCGGTTCTCGTACCGGTCCAGGTTGAGGCTGTGGAGGAATTGCAACTGGTCCGGAGGCAAGTCGTTGGACCACGAGGGGTTCCAAGCGTTCTGCCAGCGTATGAAGCCGAGCTGACGCCTCACGGCACGCTTAGCCCATACTACTTCGTTCTGAACAGCCGACTCCTCGTCAAAGGTGCTGCGGAGAGTGTTGAAGCTGTAGAAATGCGGAAGATCGGTACCCTGTTGGAAGTCCGAGCGCTTTGAAATGAAATGAACCAGCGCCCAAATCTTCAGCTGGCTCTCTTCGTATTCCTTCAAGGAATCCCCATCCAGGTAGTAAGCACCGTCTTCTCCGAGAATGTGAGCTTTCTCGGCGAATTTGTTGAACCAGATGTGCTCTTGCCCTCCTCCGGGACGTACTGGGATGAAGGGGTCGGAGTGCACGCTGAGGTTGTGGAAATCTGGCACTTCAGCGAACTCCATTTCTAAGAGTATGCCTGTGGGGCCAGTGGTCTGTGGGCGCTCGTTACGCAAGAGGAAGCGGTAGTCCTTGGCTTCGAGGGGGAGATAGTCTATGTCTGCCCCGAGAGCCATCCAGTAGGTGCCGTCTGGGTCGGTACGGTCGGTGAATCCTGGAATCTGCCCATCGCTATCCACATATAATATATCCATGACGAACTTTCGAGCAGGAGCTACTCCAAAGTCTAGCGCACGAGCTGACGTCAAGCGGGAACACACTCAACGGACAGTCGTATACGCAGGAGGGGTGTGGAATGGAAGGAAGAGAGGGAGGAATTCCTTGCGATTCGACGCTTTGACCTGTTAAACGACCAGTTGCGCCGAGGTATCAGCCGGGTAGCCATCATGTGGAGATATCGCCGTGATAAGGGAAAGACAATGTGCCATTGAACTTGAGTCAAGGTACCCGTGTCCTCCCTTTTGAGTAGAAACAAAGAGAAGATTAGAAAGGAGAAAACGAAAAAGGAAATAATTCGTGATTGTCGTGAGAGTCTTTGATGTCGTGAGGAGGCCAAGCATGGACTCCTGATTGTCGTGAGAGCCGTGATAGATCCGAGATTCAGGGTACGGCTACAGGCCTTGTTGGGCCTTGTAGTCCGCTAGGAGCTTCGGCGCGTTCTTCAAATCCGTCGCGTTAAGCCACAAGTCGAATTGGGGGCCATATCCTTCCCAGCGAACCAAGTATTGAAGAGCTTGATTCTTGCCTTTACGCCTGTGCCCGATGATCTTTTCTAGGTCGTATTCTTCCGACGGAGCCTTGCGAGTTTCGATATCTTTGAGGGCGTTCCGTGGGCCTAGATTTGGGTCGGATTCAGCGTAGAACCTGAGATGAGCGATGTTAAAGACTGGGAAACCCTTGTAGTTGTCGCCCATTCGTAGCCTGTAGGTGTTAGGGTTAATCATCTGCATTACTTCAAATGGACCAATCCAGCGTTGGACGAGTTTCTTTCCCTCTCCCTTCGACTCGATCCATTTGAGGGTGTGAGGGTTGACGAGGACTCTGTCTCCTATTTTGAACCTGGGAGTGGGTCGTCGGCCGCGATTGTAATACTTTGCTTGTTCGTCTTGGGCTTTCGCGATAGAGAGACGCGCGTTGTCGCGATGAGATTGAAGCGCGGACATGAATTCCGGTACACCGTCGATTAAGGTTGTCTCCCGCCGGGACGCGTCGTCTTCGAACAAGAAGTCGGAGGGGCTTTTTGGTTCAAACCCTCTTAACAGATAGAAGGGAGTGTAGCCGGTGCTCGCGTGAACAGTCGAGTTGTAGGCGAATTCGAGGATGTGCAGCCAACCGGACCACTCGTCCTTGTCCGTGCCTATGTAGGACCTTAGCAGAGTTCCGAGTTGCTTGTTAACAATTTCTGTCTGTCCGTCGTGTTGTGGATGATGAGAAGACGAGAGGAGCATCTTGGATCTTAGTAATCGGGATACGGCTGACCAGAAGGCGTTCACCCAGCGAGGGTCGCGATCGCAGATGATATTATCGGGGACACCGTATTGCGAAACTACGTGTTTGACGAAGAGTTCCGCAAATCCTTCAGCGTCTAAGCCGGTGTCCGTAGGGATAAAATTAGCGTGCTTGGTCAGCCGATCGACGACGACAAACACCGCGTTATGGCCGTTAGACCAAGGTAATTCGACGATGAAGTCCATCGACACCGAGGAGTACGCTCTGGTGGCTATCGGTTGTGGCAGCAAGTATCCGAACTTGGCAAAGTTGGAGGGTTTCGTTTTTTGGCAGGTGTCGCAGGATCGGCAGAATTCGGTAATGTCCCTCCTCATTCTCTTCCAGTAGAATTTGGGACTCAACTTCAACCACATCTTCTCAGCGCTGGTATGTGCCCCTTCCCAAGGGCTTTCGTGTAGCTCGGTCATCATGGCTTTGCGCATTTCCTCCGGCACGCACAATCTGGGTTGGTAATCGGCGTCGCGGAAGAAGAGCAGGCCTCCGTCGCTCTTGAAAAATCTTCGTCCGGGGATCCACTTGTCTTCCTCGGAGTCGGGATCGTTCCAAATCGTTTTGAAGACGCGATCCTTGTTGTAACCTTCCACGAAGCTGGCTTTCACTTCGTCACTGGCGTGGACGTGTATGTGTGGGGGAGGCGCCATGAGCGGTTCGTAGAGTTCTGGCACTGATAAGGCGTCCAGTTCGTCGTCTTGTTCCCCTGGGAGTGCCGGAGCGGAGTGATGGGTATCGGATTCTGGTGTGTCGTGGTCAATTTGACTCGGAGAGAATGTGGCTGATGATTTCCTCAGTCGATTCGCGGTCTCTTCCACCGAGCCTTCTTTGGGTTCGTTCGCTATCGCTGCCTTTCCCCCCCCATCCGCCGCATTCGAGCCCTTTGCGGTCTCTGCGGCTTTGGCTGCCTCGTTCTGAAGGCGTTGGCGACGGGTTATTGCGGCGGCTGTCTTGGGGCCATCGCAGCATTCCTCGAGGTCCCAGGCTACGAACGTCGCTCTTTTCGCAGGCTCGTCCTTGTACGCACGCTCCTGAGCTTCCGCGAGGGATGAGTCTGTGGGTATGCTGGGTTCCGTGGGATCGAGGTTGGGAGAGGTGTGGTCGGGTGGCGCTCGGGGTAGGCGAGACAGTGGGTCGACGTTTGAGTGTACTCGTCCTGCTCGATGCACAATCTCGAGTCCCGGTGCGTACGCGGAGAAGACGGCGCCCCAAGCTGCGAGTCGTCTGTTGGAATTCTCGTACGTTCGGGCCCATTGTAAGGCGGAATGGTCCGTTACTAGTAAGATTCTTTCGCCCTCGATGAAAGGTTGAAACCTGACCAGACCTTCTTTTGCTCCCAGGGCCTCGCGTTCCGTGGTGGAGTAGCGCTTCTCAGCGTTCTTGAAGGTCCGGGAATAGTAGGCTACTACGCGTTCTATGTGGACTATTGATTCGTCGAAGGAGTCGCCCCAGGGTCCTGGTTCCGGTACGTCTGATTCCCTTACGCCCAGTACTGGCACTAATTTGGGCACAGGTTCCTTAGAATCATATGCTTTCCGTAGCTTGGAATATAATCGCGTCCCCTTAAGGTCCTTTATCGCGATGGGCTGCACTTGTTGCAGGGCACATCCTAAAGCTTCTGCTGAAGCGTCCGTGTATAATCGGTAAGGGAGCCCCTCTACCGGATGACCGAGGACGGGCGCCGATCGCAAAGCCTCCTTGACGGCTTTGAAGGCGTATTCCTCGTGTTCACCCCAATGCCATTTCGAGCCCTTGCGCAGCAGTTGGAACAAGGGGGCGCACATATCAGAGTAGTAGGGTATGAAGGCGGAGAAGTAAACCGTCATCCCCAAGAACGTTTGTAGCTGTGAAAGTTTCTTGGGCCGCTCGAGGTCCATCACTGCACTGACTTTTTCCTTGTGCGTGGACAGTCCTAGTCGTGACACTTTGTGTCCGAGCAATAGGATTGAACTGTAGAAGAAGTGACACTTCGTTGGCGACAAAGTGATTCCCGCCTTCTCGATAGCGCCAAGCACTTTGTCGAGGTGTTCGATGTGTTCCTCGTAGGTTTTGGAATACACAACTATGTCGTCGATGTATACTAGGCAGAACATCCAAAGGTACGGGGCCAAGATGCTTTGCATTACACGTTGGAATACTGATGGCCCATTTCGCAGGCCGAAAGGCAGACGTTTGAACTGGAACAAGCCTCGGTGGGTACGGAACGCGGTCTTCTCCATATCCTCTGGTCTGATCCCCAGCTGGGTAAATCCTGAAAGGGCGTCCAGCCCTGTCATCACTTGCGCTCCCGATAGGGATGCTAGAATCTCGGATTGCCGCGGTATGGGGAATTCATCGGGAGTTGTTACCGCGTTTAGTTTTCGGTAATCCACACAGAAACGCGCTTTCCCATTACGATAGGCGATGACCACTGGGGCGCTCCAAGGACTCACTGAGGGTTCAATAACGTCCTGTTCGAACCATTTGTCGATTTGTTCATCGATTACAGCTTTCTTCGCCGGGGAACTGCTATACATCGGCACTGCTATGGGCACTTGACCGTCTGCCGTGCGGATGTGCACTTTTGTTGGGTGCGACCCTAATCGTCCGTCGAACCCGAAAGCGTTCTTTCTTTTCCGCAACATATTCCACGCTCTCTCCTTCAAGTGTTCGGGCAGCGTGCCGACGTCGAGGAGTTCCTCGAGCTTATCGGAAGGGTAGACCGTTGGGTCAGGGAAAGCAGCAGTTTTGGGGCCCAAGTCGTCCTCGGCGGGGTCTATGTCGTTTTCCTGGGACTCGGGAGCTCCTTCCTCCGGTGCGTTGGTGTTATTAAGGCCGTGATTCATCTGGATGAGTTTCTCGTATGCGGTCGCCAACTTCTGCATCTCCCCTTCTTGTTCTCTCGAGGCGGGTTTGTCGAAGAAGTCCGCTGGGTCCTTTACGGTGCCTATGATTTCTCCTTTCCTGATGTACCTGGGTTGGTCCGTAGTGTTAGCTATGGGAACGTAAGGATGTCGGGAGGAGATCAGAGTATTCGGTACCGAGAAGAATGAATCATTCGCGTTGTTGAGCAGATTCTTCTCGACCAACCAATCCTTCGTTGAGTCGAATCCTCCTTCTACTCTAACGCGCCGGCACTGATGCGGTTTCACTAGGAAGTCTTCCGCTGCACGGACATTCTTCTCGTCTTCACCAAATTTCTTCTTTAGGCGATGTCGACGACCTTTCTCTCGGCGGTGGGTCTTGCTCTTAATGAAGTCTGAGACGTGGTAAGCGCTGGGTTGTAGGCGTCCAAAATCCTCGGTGCGTGCGACACCCTGGGCTTTGACTTGATATTTATTGCCGCCGTAGCTCAGATAGGTACCGAGTTCGACGTTCCTCGAAACTCCGACTTCGTAGTTTATTTGGAAGTCTTCCCCGAGAATGATGGGGACCGTCATATTTGGGACGACGTAGGCTTCCACTTCCGATTCGAGTATCGTGCCGTCTGACGATTCCATGTAGACCGAAATGAGGACGTATCCAGCGATCTTTGCGTTCTTGTCGGTGAGTTGCCACAATTTCATCTTGAGTCCTTGTCGAATCTTAGGCTTGAACTTTAAAGACTCCAAGAACTCCAGAGAGATAAGTGAAATATCTGCACATGAGTCCGATCGTAGGTCGACTATCGCGTTATCCTGGTGACCTACGCGCCCTTTACAGGCCAGAACTGATACCCCTACCGCCGACATTCCTTCTGGCGTGTTTCTTTTCTTTTCCAGCTTCACCACTACAGGAGGGCTTGGCGGGGGTTCCGACGATGTCTGGAAGATCGCTGTTGGTTCCTCATGGGTTGCTCCCATTTCTGAAGTCAAGACGGAGGCTTGGTAATCCTCCTCGGACTGGAGAATGAATCGATCGGAGGAAGGAAGCTTGCCATTGGTCTCCCAGTACTCTTCCTCAACCTCTTCTATCGTGACTTGAGGGGTACGGCGAGCGGGTCTAGCAGTCTCCGGCGACGAGGGACGGCGGAACATGCTCGACTTCGGCTCGGTGGGGGTTGGATTCTCGATAGAATTATCCTCTCCGTCGATTATCTCTTCTAGCAGATACTTTTCCGACTTCGGTTTCGCCCTTTCGATTTCTATCGATTCGTCCTCAACTATTTCGATAGTAACTTTACGAGGAGGATCTTTAGTTTGAGACGGGCGAGCTTCTCTTCTCGAAGGAAGCTCGTACTCGAAAGTCGGAATGCTAGTTGGAAGAGGGATTTCGGGAGCCGTCTGGTCCGTTCCTTCTGCGGTCTTACTCATCGCTGGGGCCGAGCTTATCCCTAGCTCGGTTGTCGATGAAGCCTTCTCAAAACCCTGAGCGAGTCTCTGGTTTATGAGGACATTGTATGCAGACGCGTAACCCCTGTCCGCGTCCGTGTCAGTCATCGACACGAAGTTGGCATTTCGACGATTGCCTTCTTCGTATACGTCATAGTCTGGGCATTCCCGGTCCCAGTGCTTATCGCTTCCGCAGACCTTGCAGGGCGAAGGGGGCGGCTTTCCCAGCTTTGTCTTTACATGGTCGTTTTTCGGGAAGCGATATCCTCCTTTAGGAGGAGGACGCTGTCGCGGCTGGTTGACCGCGAAGGCTTCCGCCGCTCCTTCTGTGGCGGATTCGTTCGAAGGGTCCTCTGCGTAGGGACTCGATTCACTCGCTAGTGCATCATCTAGGTTCGGCCCAGCTTCGACGTCGTTCACATTTCGACGGAACGGATTGTTGCTGCGACGCGCGCCAGAACCTGAAGTAGCGACTCCGAGCCTTTGTAGAGACGAGAGCAAGTTATCAACGGTGATGATCTGGGATGCCTTTACCCCCCCAGCTAGCAGAGCTTCTTGGTGCTCCGTGACTTTCGTGTAAAGAGTATCGGTGTCCTTGATGCTATCGATACCAATAACAGGCCCCCATCCCGTTGGCGCCTTTTTCATGACGGTGAATACTTCCAACTCGCTTCCGTGTTCGACGTTTACTAACATACGCGTGTAGAGGATGCGCCGAGAGATGAAGGCGGGAGGGGTTTCCGTCTCTTTGCCCTTTTGGCGGAAGCTCTGATTTTCGAATTTGAAATTCATGTCGAGCTGCCAGTTTCGGCCTAGGTACCAGTCCTTGATCCCTTGAATATAACTCAAATAGTGGCTCCTCATGGTGTCCTGACGGGAATTTGCTAGCGTCTGAAACCAGTCGTGGATTTGTGAATTTTCTACCAGTCGGGAAGGTAACCAGAAGGCTAGTGCTTGTGGAATATGCCCTTTCAAACGGGCTAGCTGTTGTATTTTATAGAAATATACAATAGCGGTATCGTATCGCCCGTCCCAAGCGGGTAAAGACTCGACTTTCAATTCGGCCTTGATGGTAGGAACTGCCCAGCCGTACGGGGCTTCCGGTTGATCGTCGGGTTCGTCGGGCTCCTCATACCAATACGGGTCGTAGTCGTAGGGGTCGTCGTCGGGGTCCGGGTATCCTCGATGACGCACACGGTTCCTTCGGCTAGAGCTGCGGTGAGCGCCTCTTCCTCGGCGGGTCCCTCTGGATCCCCATCCCGCTCTTCGTCGAGCGTCTCTGTCTCTATCGTGGCCTCCTCTATTGCCACCTCCTCCTTCGTCGTCGTCCGGGTCGTCGTCATCCTCGGGATGTCCCCCATTACCGCCGTTGCCGTTTCCTCTGCCGCCGTTTCCTCCTTCGCTACCTCTGGCGCTTCTGCCCCTACTTTCGCGGTGGCTATTCTGACGGCTTTCATTACTGAATTCCTCCCACTGCTCCTGAGACGGGTGTTCAGATGAAGGGGGTCGGCCGTGGTCAGAGCGCGCCTCGGCTGGCCTGCTCGTGGAGTGTTGAAAAAGAGGGTTAGGGGGATCTCGGGGTCCTTTCGGAGCCAGCGACACGTACGATCGTTTCGAACCATGGGAGGCTCGACTGGAGGGTCTGAGCGGGGAAGCACGGCCTTTGCCTTTGCTCTGATAGACTTCAGGTAGGGGAGGTGCTCTGTCCGCGTCCTGTTGATAGGCAGGAAAGCCCGAAGCTCCTGGCTGGGACCAAGCGCTCTGATCGTACGCTTGCTGATACACTTGGGAGTGTTGGATGGTCGATGCTGGCGTAGTATAGTAGGTCGGAGGGTAAGCGGATGGTGTTGCTACGCCGAAGAGAATGTTCGGTTCTGACCCCACGGGAGGTATGTGCTGAGCAGGTATAGAAGGCTTTTCGGGTAGAAATTGAGCACTCGTTTTGAACGGCGTTCCCGACCCCAATATTCCTGGAGGTGCTTCGTCCGTGCCGAGCGTATTGGTCCGGGGTTGGCTCGCCTTCGGTGGTAGTTTACTCGCTGATACCTCGGGGATTTCGGGACGACTCTGCTTGGTCACTGGATCGTAGAGCCATTTCCTACCGTCCGAGTCGTAAGAGTGACTCAATGGATGGTCCTCGGCCCTCCGGGCAGGGAAGGCGAACTTGAGTTCGTCCGAGACGGGCACCAACGACTCCCAATTGAGAAAGGAGGTTGAACGAGCCTTCGCCGATTCGGATAGGTCCTCTCTGTGATGAGGGACGGTACTGACGAGGTGTCGGAGCCTTAGGTCATGGCTGGAAAGGCCTGCAATCGTTTCCAGTATCTCGGGAGCCGTCGAGATAGGGGAAGTGGGTACAGGTCCGCCTTTTATTTCCGCCACGTACTTGTCATAGTAGTCCAACGCCAGTTCCAATCGTTTGCGTAGGAGGGTCCAAGAAGCGTTTATCTGCCCTAAATCATCCGCTTCTTCGAGCACCGCTATCAGGCTGTAAGAAGGGTCGATTTGGAAGCAGGTGGTACGTTCAGGGTTGAGAGCGACGAGTCGCTGCAGGAAAATCTGGAGCTCTGATACTACCCGTCTTGCTTCTCGGAAGAGAGCTCCCTGTAGAGTGAATCTGGGCTTCTTCGTGGTGGCCGAAGCTGGTATTCCTTTGTCGATAAGGTCCCGGTTCGTTAACTCGGTCTTCTTACTGAGAAGTTTAGCTCCGTCCATGGTAGAGATTTTAGTCGTGTAGTCTCTATTCGCTTCATCTAGTATGCGGTCCAAAGATTTGGCGACAGTGGGCGACATGGCAGAAAGGTCGACTGGCTTAGGATGCACAGGGACTTGGGGTAATGGTCGAGTTGGGGAATTTGGAGTCGTTGTCGAGCCGCCTTTGGGCATTCCTTCCGTATTCGTCCCAGCCATTGCTGGTGGCTCTTGTGGCTCCGATTTCGAACGGGAGCTGTCCTCCGAATGAGAAGAAATTCTATCCAGGGTGCGCGGAGTGAGAGAAGTCTTCGATCTGAAGGGCTGTCCTTTGCGTATGGCGCGAGCCTGGTTGGTTTGATGCTGATGCGACTCCTTTTCTTGCTGGGCCGTAAGGGTAACGGGGGTCGAACTTGGTCTAGGAGGATCTGGCTGCGAATCCACTGATCCTGACTGTGAAGATCGCCACGTTTTGGCTGAGTCTAGAGAGCTTAGGCCGTAACGTGGTCGGTTGAACAGGTTGCTGATGCCGGCCAGGTTGGCGTCACGTTCCCACAGTGTCCACCTTTGTAAGGTGGTCTACGAGAGACGATGGGTGCGTATTCGTACGTGCGCCGTTGGCTCTGACGAGCGCTCTTACAACCGTGGTATAGACCCTACGTAGGATAGAGTCAGCGTAGTTGTAGAAGGTCAAACTCACTGATTCCTTCCTCCAAAGCCTTTCTTTGAGGAAGAGTCGTAGCGTCGTTATGATTCTGAGTCTTAACGATCCTTCGACTTACGGACTCGACCCTTGAGGGGAGATACTGATAAGTGTGAAAAGGAAGTAAAAAGATATCTATTGTACAATCAATGCGAGACTTTATGATGATAGCTGTGACTGATGTGACTAAGTGACCGAACCGAACGCGTGATCGAGAGTCGGGGAGAGGAAAGAGAAGGCGAAATGATAGGTACGTGTATGTCACCTTGCAA
>CEMG01175933.1:0-24180 GCA_001179705.1 Baeospora myosura
ATTTATTCACAACAAGGCTGGGCTATATGGACAGCCCTTACATCAAAACCTATCCGTCTAAACTAGGCCGTGGCCGTGTAAGTATACCAATCGAACAGTTACTTGCCAAGAGAGGTTATAGGGGTGCTCAATTATCAATCATCGTAAAAAAACGCGACATGCCGAATTGGCTTTGTTTGGTATCACGCGTGATCGGTTGTTACCGAAATCGGTTTTCCTACTACTACTAGTGCGACACGAAAATCTCAAGGCTCCTGCTCTCCTTACGCGTCGTCCGATTCAATGGACTCTAACGACCTCTTCTCCTTCCTTGACGACTCCTCATCGCATCATCAAGATGGGCATCCTATGGACCAGGACCCTCCCATCTCCACGGGAAAGCCATCCCACAAGCGCAAAGCACAACAAGTACCCGCTAGGACCGTCGACGTAGAGCTACAGTTTAATCCACACAATGGTCAAAAAGACAATGATGACGCCGACATGCATGATTCAGAAGATAACGAGGCCGGGCCTTCTGCGCCCAAGAAACTGAGAACTGCCTCACCAAACCCGCTCGTGCTAGATGATTTCGAAGAAGAGGCCAAACGCGAGGTTGCGGCGAGTGCTGGGCTGACCGGTGGTGTGGAAGCGGGCTCGAGACTCGAGCTCAAGCATCAGGTGCGTTGTTTTGCATCTCACTCTATCATACAGTGAAATGTGAATCGACTTATCATTTATCCGCCTGATATAGGTCCGTCACCAAGTCGCCGTTCCACCGGGATACAACTACATTCCAATCTCCCAACACGTCCCCCCCGCAAAGCCCGACCGCGAATACAAGTTCGAGTTGGATCCATTTCAAAAAGTCTCTGTGTACGCGATCCAGCGGAATGAGAGTGTTTTGGTCTCTGCGCACACGAGTGCGGGAAAGACGGTTGTTGCGGAGTATGCTATCGCGCAGTGTTTGCAGAGGAAGCAGCGGGTGATCTATACGAGTCCTATCAAGGTATGTTTGTTAAACTTTACCGATGCGTGATATGTGTCAATTTCCACTGCAGGCACTCAGTAATCAGAAATATCGAGAGATGTTGCAAGAGTTTGGCGATGTGGGTCTGATGACTGGCGATGTCACCATCAACCCTTCAGCGACATGTCTCGTTATGACCACAGAGATTCTCCGCTCGATGCTCTACCGTGGCTCGGAGATCATGCGTGAGGTCGCCTGGGTCATCTTCGACGAGATCCACTACATGCGTGACAAAGAGCGCGGTGTTGTCTGGGAAGAAACCATCATCCTGCTCCCACATACTGTGCGGTATGTCTTCCTCTCCGCCACCATCCCAAATGCCATGCAGTTCGCCGAGTGGATCTGCAAATCACACGATCAACCATGTCATGTCGTTTACACAGACTTCCGACCGACACCACTGCAGCACTACATGTTTCCTTCAGGTGGCGAAGGGATTTACTTGGTCGTCAACGAGAAGGGAGAGTTTAGGGAGGACAATTTCAGCAAAGCCATGGGCAAGCTGCAGCAGGGGAAGGGAGAGGATCCGGCTGATCCATGGGGTGGGAAGGGGAAGAAGGGGAAGACGAAGAAAGGTACAGATAAGAAAGGTCTGTCGTCCTCCCTCTTCGTAGTGGCTCTCATAGTCTGATAAAGCTATGTTACAGGGTCCTCCGACGTGTCGAAGATCATCAAAATGATCATGCAAAAAAACTACAACCCGGTCATCGTCTTCTCCTTCAGCAAGCGCGAATGCGAGTCCAACGCCCTGCAAATGTCCAAATTCGAATTCAACTCTACAGACGAACAAGACCTCGTCGGCAACATCTTCACCAACGCAATCGAAAACCTCTCCGCGGACGATAAAACCCTACCTCAAATATCCAACCTCCTCCCCCTTCTCCGGCGCGGCATCGGAATACATCACAGTGGCCTGCTGCCTATACTCAAAGAAGTCATCGAGATCCTTTTCCAAGAAGGGTTGATCAAGGTTCTCTTCGCCACTGAGACGTTCTCGATCGGTCTGAATATGCCGGCGAAAACGGTTGTGTTCACCAATACGCGCAAATTCGATGGGCGGGAACAGCGCAATCTTTCCTCGGGCGAGTACATTCAGATGTCCGGGCGTGCAGGTCGGCGTGGACTGGACGATAGAGGTGTCGTTATACTAATGTGCGACGAGAAGCTCGAGCCAACGATCGCTAAAGATATGATCAAAGGGGAAGCGGATCGATTAGATTCCGCATTTCATCTGGGATATAACATGGTTATGAACTTGATGAAAGTTGAGGGGATCAGTCCGGAGTATATGCTTGAGAGGTGTTTTTATCAATTCCAAAGTAGCTCGGGGATTCCGAGGCTCCAAGAGGGTGAGCTGCGCATTCGCCGCAATCAACCGCATTTTTTTGCTGATTCTCTGTCTTCCCTTCAACTAGAGCTGAAGAAAGAGGAAGAGGCAAGAAGTACCATGGCCATCCCAGACGAAGAACTCGTCTCAGAATATTACGAGTATCGCCACCAGCTCGAAAGCATGTCAGCCGACTTCCGAGCAGTCGTCACTCATCCCACGTACTCTCTCCCCTTCCTTCAGCCCGGTCGTCTTGTCAAAGTCAAATACGAGAAGCTCGATTTCGGCTGGGGGGTCATCATCAATTACCAGAAGCGGTTACCTCCAAAAGTACGTCCTTTATTCCCATGCTACAGATACGACTAATCGTGTTTTTATCCATATCTACAGCACCAGTCTGCACCCGAACAGCTAAAACCTCACGAACAGTACATCATCGACGTCCTTCTAAATTGCGCCGTAGGCGGCGTACCCACAAAGGATCGTGGTAGCATTACCGCCACCCCTGGCGGGGTTCAACCTTGTGCAGCCGGACAGAAAGGCGTCCCTCTCGTTGTTCCCGTTCTGCTGTCCACGATCGAAGGAATCAGTCATATTCGAATATTTCTTCCGAAGGACCTCCGCCAGGAACAGGCGCGGGAGACGGTGTGGAAGAGTGTTCTGGAAGTACATCGACGCTTCCCGGATGGTATCACGTTGTTGGATCCGGTGGAAAATATGGGAATCAAGGATGAAAAATTCAAAACCCTTGTCAGCGTGAGTCAACATCAATCTTATGCATGTCTTTCATATGCCTGATTCCTATGACTTTCTGCACTGCAGAAAATCGAAGCTATGGAGGAGAGGATGTATAAAAGCCCTCTACACAAAGACCCCCGTCTACCAGAGCTCTACACGCTCTTCGCTCAGAAGAGAGAGGCTCAAGACCGCATTCGCTCTCTCAGGAAGCAGATCCAAGCAACACATGATGTCTTGCAACTAGAGGAGCTCAAGTGTCGGAAACGTGTGCTTCGGCGCCTGGGCTTTACTAGTTCAACAGACGTTGTCGATGTGAAGGGCAGAGTAGCATGTGAAATTAGCACCGGGGACGAGCTACTGCTTACGGAACTCATCTTCAACGGTGTCTTCAACACTCTGGAACCGGAACATTGCGCTGCGCTTCTCAGTTGCTTTGTCTTCGATGAGAAGGTTCGTCTGCCTGTCGCTGGCATTTTCTTAGGACGCACTAATTTCGTTTCTACAGAGTGAGCAACAAACAAAATTGAAAGAGGAACTGGCTGCTCCTCTTCGGACGATGCAAGAATTTGCCAGGCGGATCGCCAAGGTGTCGAAAGAATCGAAACTTGCCCTTGACGAGGATACGTACGTCTCGACTTTCAAGGTGGAGCTTATGGACTGTGTGATGCAGTGGTGTCGCGGAGCCTCATTCTCCGACATCTGCAAGGTCAGCTTCTTTCCTTTTTTCACCAGTTCTCACCTAGTACTCCACACTGAGCACGATTCCTCGCTTAGCTCACCGACATTTTCGAGGGAAGTGTTATTCGTGTCTTCCGGCGTCTGGGAGAACTACTCCGACAAATGGCCTCCGCAGCAAAAGTCATCGGAAACATCGAGTTGAAGGAGAAATTCGAAAAGTCATCGGAAATGCTGGAACGGCCGAATTCGGTTATCTTCTGCTCTTCGTTGTATCTGTAGGGTCTGTATCTGCTCCTTCTTCTGTTCATCGCACATATCATTATTCTACGCGGCACTGGCGTCAATCGTCATTGTACACAGATAGCACACTCATAGTTTACTCCTACAGCATCATCAACATAGCATCCCAAAAGTATCGCCCAAATCGCATATTGATAATAAAGTAATCAGGAGTCCTAACATGCCCCTTTGTCGACCCAAACACCGGCTGGAAAGAATAAGAAAGTTAGAGACGCGCAGGGGTTCCACATGTGGTTGCAGGAAATACCTGAACCGCCCGGAGTGTCTCCTTGGGTCCACCTGTATATTAATATGATGAGATTAGGACCAACGCCCAGACTATGAAGCACATACCATTGAGCGCTCCAAAGATGACCATCTGTCATTTTGGACTCGTTAGCCTCTTGCATTGCGACGAAATAAATTGGACTAACTGTATGTTGCCTGTTGGCCACCCGTGTACACAGCCTACGCACCGTTCACTATCAGTGGTTATGGACTCGACATCGTGGTAAGTACTGACCGTGGAAGCCCATGCAGAAACACTAGCACACGTGCCCGAGGTTGGCGCACTTGTCCCGGAGGTGGTCGTTGATGTTCCCGTTCCCATGTTACTACGGATGTTATCCCATTTACTGTTCGGGTAGCTACAAGAGAATGAGGAGGGAGTCCTTAGGTTCTAGCTGAACGACTCGCCTGATGTGATTCTGGGTCTGGTCCAGGGCTCCCAGTACGCCGGCACTGACACCCACGAGGGAAGCGGCGCCCAGTTTATCGGTGGAAAGCTAAGAAGAGAGCACCTCAGACTCGGAGATTGAGCCGTAGTTATAAAGTTCACTGACCTCCCAAAACATGGAGCCGGCTAAGCCTTTAGTATTGATGTATTGTGACTTGATTTTCACGATATTGGGGGTATCGTAGGACACCAACTCTTTCTTCGAAGAGTCATAGGAGTAACTGGTGACATCGGTGGTATTCTCGAAGACAGTCGCGCCAGAGACTGAAAAAACAATAATGAGATGTTATCTGACATGAGATGATACTGTAGGAGAAGACGCACGAGGAAGTGTATTGTAGGAGTATACACCGGCTTCTATGGTTCCCGGGCCAATCTGTAGCAATGTAAGGCCCTTGAAAGAAGTGAAACAGATGATTGAGGCACGCTTACCCCACTGTAGGTCTGACCAATGCCGTTAGTGCTTTCAAATGCTCGTCCGTAGAGGGGGATGCCTGAAATGCCATCTTAATCGTTGAGTATATAGGAACAAAGCAGCCGACTGACCCATAGTTATTTTCCCAGCTGTCGCACCGCTTGAAGTGAAGTGCGAGATTGCAGAATCAGTACTGACCCCTGTTCGCGATCCGCCGTAGAGATTAGCTTGGTTATCCGCCCAAGTAAGCCAGGATCCAGCATAGTCGTATGCCTGATTGTCAAATCAAAGTTGATCAGTCCTTTAACCTACTCATCATGGTGAAGATGAAAACGTTCTTACCATGAGATTCCAATAAGTCAGAGCCGCGTTCATTTGGGGAACGACCAGGTTCGCATAGTTCGCCGCACCTGCTGAGACAGCGACGGACAGCTGATAAGGGACTTTGTCGCCTTTCTTGGTTGCCAGCTGATCGAAAGCTGTACGCAGAGCCGTGAACAGATCCGCGAAGCCTTGGCCTTCTGCGGCATTGGAAGGATACTCGAAGTCCAGGTCACTGGTGGGGTAAGCAAATAATGAGCAATGTCGGAGAGTGGGTAGAAGAAATCATGCTCAGTACTCACATGCCATCAAAACCGTAGTTTTCGACAAGTTGTACAGCATTGCTTACGAACGTAGCACGGCTAGAGGCGGAAGTGACAAAGCCAAAGTGACCTGACATAGAATGAGAGGAGTTTTCTTGAGTCGCATGTGGCAGTCACTTACCGGCTTGGGAGTAGGTCCATCCACCAACGGACAACAACACCTTCAAGTTTCGGTTTTTAAGCTTCAACAAACTGAGCAGAGAGTTGACAGCATTGGTGAGAAGAAGGTCAAAGAGCAGAGAGATACTTACTACAGCTGCTTCAAACAACCATACAGGTTCGTTCCAGTCTCATCCCATGAATCCGTAGGGAAATGTTTCTAAAAGATGCCATGCATTAACTCGACTCTTCACTTCACGAATTTATATATTATGCCATTTGCACAACAACAAATGGAACTCGTACCTGCTCGTCTGCATATGGATCTGTCAAACTGATGGCTCCAGTGGATGCACTAACATCGGCGAAGGAGTATAAAACATCTGTGATATGTCTGTCAGTCGATGTGTTGGGCAGAGTATGAGAAACGAAGTACGTGTGAGCGTAGATGTGACGATATCCGTAGGCTCTAGAAGCAGGAAAGTTTGAGATCGAACACGGCGATCGATCAAGAATGCTCACGGAAATTGGCTCCATAGATTCCCCAATTTGTGAAGTACGCAACCGATACTTTGTTTGCGGCACGCTTCTGAATGGTGGTCACCTTCGGGCTCTTCTCGGTATCAACAGCCTTTGGGGTAGTTTTGTACGCCGCAGGACGGTGCATAACCTGAGTGCCGTGGACACAAAGAACGGCACCGAAAAGTAAGGCCAGAAGGAGCAAGTGACGTCGGAGTACCGAGAAATAAACCATGTCGGGGAAGTGTTGTAGTAAGTGAGAGGATTGTGGTCTCGAGGTGGCCACGAAAGTCCACCTTTCTGCCCTCCCCTATTTGTACCTTCGCGGGTAAAATCTCAATCTGCATGGTTTGATACACAGACAGGCTTTGTTCCCAATGTATCTCTGATTGACATTCCTCTCCGAGCCCCATTGATGGGATAGGCCACAGTAGCGCAGCATATGGTTCGCCACCTGATAGAAATAAATTTCGGCATAAGGTGCTTCGACGAAGTCGCACCTTGATTCGGCCAGAGGAAGATAGGGCACATGAGAGAAGATTTGGAGAACGACCGATGAATGCTTGAAGATCATCGAGTGTTTTGCCCAGCAGATAAGCGTCATTGGCCCAAGATAGTGTAGAAGCATCAGAATCGCTGAGCAGCCTGATAACGTTTACTGCAACTGCTGAGGGCGCTTCTCTCTGACAAGATCCCTAAATCAAGATGTCATGTCGATATCATCCGACTTCGCTAACAGGTGAAAGCCATATATACGGAGGCGCCTGACCAGAAGCNNACCAGAAGCAGAGTCATTAGTAATTAGGAAATCCGCTGCAGACTTCCCTAGTCATGATGGTTGAACGCGATCATAATATTGCCCAAAAATCCCCGCACATTCAAGATCACAGGATGTATAAGAGCTGAACACTGCACGGTGCCCAGCAAAGCATGTAGAAAAGGGAGAAATTCAGGATGGACGTGATCGGAGGCGAGACGCGAAGAGGTGCAAATCACGTGCGCGTGTCCCAGGCAAACAACCGGACGGTCTCCCGGCCACTCGGAGTCCTAGTTCAACAATTTGCAAACCACTGGCACACTCATTCAGAGTCATCGACCGTTAGCTCAAAGCTCTCCCAACCAAGATACCTCTGCATCGTGCATAATCTGTTATCTTCCTGTCTAGGACATCTGATTTAAATCTCTAGGGATGGAAGCCTTGTGGTAGCACATGCCGCCTCTCGTCGTGTTTTGAAGTCCTGTTCTTTCCTTGATCCGGACATTAGAATTGGGGATCCTATCAATGGAGGTATATGCAGTGGGCTCTTCAATTCTTGACTTCGTTGATTCTTGTCGGCACTCTCGGTTCATACAATGCTTCTTTTCCTCGGTCGCGTGCGTCACTGGCACTTCAAGTTGCAAGTTGTGCCCCTGATCCTCATAGGGATCACGGAGGGATCCGACTTGACAGTCGTGTGCTAGCGGTACCAGCGCCGCGGAAACTAGAGTGCACACATCTAGCTGTTCCACCACCATTTTGTCGTGGCATAAATCTCATGATCATGATCCAGCAAGTCACGCTGCTCTATGCAACGGAAAACCCACGGTACTTATCATCTCGCTCAGCAGGCTACTCGCAAGCAACCCACAAGGCGCTTCATAACGGTATGTCATCCGTGTTCCGTTTTGCCCGTGCATATTCCTCGTCTCCTGATTATCATGCGCATGTGCCACAGTGCCACAACCATTCCGTTCTAACTTATGAGGAACCGACCTCTACATGTTTGATAACAATTGCTAGGTGCTTCTGTGGCCACGTAGACAACACTTCGACTGCTTTTATTCAAGGTCTCCCGGTGATTTTGATACTAATGGTGATCAAACCCTGCCAATGGAAAGTTGATTTCAGCGTAGCCGAAGGTAGGGGTTCTGTAGATCGCTAGCAAATCGCTAGAGTACTAAACTGTCAGCCTGACTTGAAGCGGTACTGTTGCCTTGCGTTTTGAGACAATGAGAGATAGTAGCCACACAACCTGAAGTCAATCGAGTCGTCTCCGTCTTTATTCTAAAATTTGTCTCCAAGATCTAATCATTATGTATGCCCCGGACAAATTTATCTTCGAATTCGGGGAATGTGCTCTTCAAAAAAGCACGACGTCATCTATCTTTTGAACGAAGATGTCCGAATTGAAGGTGTCCTGACAACGCTGCGCGCTCCTTGCATCTTCAATCCGTGATGTGCATGCATATGATGCAGACTTGGTAGATTGCTGTGGACTCATATGATAGTGACCCGCAGGATCTCGAGAACAATTATGCGAGAACAAGCCCCTCTCAAGGAAGCATCTAACATTCAGTACTCAGTGACCGTATCTTACGCAAATACAATACAGCTTTACATCATTTTTTCCTTCCTTCTCTTTCCATTCGTACGACGATTCTTCACGCGACTTTATCAGGGGACATCACCGGCAACAAGTGACCTTGATCACAGACGACCTATACGAAGAGCATGATTAAATTGATATGTCAGTATACACAAAGAAACGACGGGTGTTGAAAAGGAGAGGGAGCCTAATGGATCACGGTACGCACCGACGTTGCCAAGGTCCGTGCAAGCCTCCTTGACGCGGGCCGAAAGGGTCTTTTCACCCTCTCTCACCCAGACACGAGGATCATAGTACTGATAACAGAAAAGCGAACGTCAGTACTAAGGATCTGGGGTGCTAGAGATCGGTACCCGAGCCGACTGACCTTCTTGTTTGGCTTATCAGCACCATCGGGGTTACCGACCTGTGTTTGGAGATAGCCCGTGTTTTTCTCGACGAAGTCCTGAAGACGCCATAGTGAGTAATGGACCTCGGTTACGCGAGATTTGCACTGAAAACATACCCGGATACCAGCGAGGTAAGCGAACTGCGTATCAGTATCGACGTTCATCTTGACGACACCATGGCCAACGGCCGTCTTAATCTCGTCCTTGGTGGATCCTGATCCACCGTGGAAGACCAGGTACCTATCAACAAAATTTCGTCAGCAATGCGGCCGTCACTGATACAAAAAAAATGGCGCACAAAGGCTTCTCGGTCTGTTTGCCCAATTTCTCACTGGCATAGATTTGGTGCTTGCCCAGCAGCTCAGGCTGCAATCTGACATTCCCAGGCTTATACACACCGTGCACATTGCCGAATGCGGCCGCGATGCTGAAGTTGGGGCTGACCTTGCTCAGCGCATCGTACACCTCAAAGATGTCCTCAGGCTGCGTGTAAAGGCTGGCATTGTCGACGCCGGTGTTATCCACGCCGTCCTCCTCACCACCGGTGATACCAATCTCCATCTCGAGCCAGAGCCCGATGGGTGCCATGCGCTTGAAGTATTTAACGCAAGTGGCGATGTTCTCCTCCTTGGACTCCTCGGAGAGATCCAGCATGTGTGAGGAGAAGAGCGCTTCGCCGTGTTCCTTGTAGTATGCCTCGTCGGCTGCGAGCATGCCATCGAACCAGGGGAGGAGTTTGTGCGCGCAGTGATCGCTGTGGAGAACGACGGGACTGTATGAAACAATTGTCAGTATGTTCAAGCACATCCGAGAGAGAGAAGACCCACACTCCGTAGGATTTAGCTACAGCGCGGACATGGTGGGCAGCAGCGACGGCACCAGCAATCGATGCTTCCTGGTTGCCGTTGGCAAGACCCTTGCCAGCAAAGTAAGCAGCGCCTCCCTGGGAGACCTGGATGATGATGGGAGCCTTGATGTCTCTGTGTGAAGGCTGTGGGTATCCAAAGACGAAAATCAGGAAATTCGATTGACATACCTCGCGGCCTCTAGCACAGCGTTCGCAGTGGACGAGGAGGTAACATTCTATTAATCGGTCAGGTATGCCTGACAATCTACTAGGCGCGGAGAACGTACGATGGCCTGCAATGATTCCAACCGATCAGAACGCCGATGAATGTAATTTTATCAAAAGTCGACTCACAGGGATAGCAAACTAGGCGATGATATGATTTAGCAGAGCAGATAAAAGTGAGCTCTCTGGACACATACCTGGTTTTCCTTGGCATAGTCGAACAGCTTGCGGACATTGTCGCCAGTCAGTACTCCAGCCTGCCCATAAGCGCGATCGATGAGTTCATCCATCGGATTGAGAGTGGATTCCGGTACTCACAGGGAGGAAATCTAGGATGCCCATGGTTGTATGAGTTGAAGGATGAGTTGGATCGGAAGATGTAGGGTGAGAGAAACTAAGGAAAGGTCAATGAAGCTGTACCTCGGAGGATCGGATTGGGGGAATTTGTCACGTGCGGGCCGGGCGGAGAAAAGATTCCACTGAACTCCTCTCTCTGGGCCACCCTGGCCTCGTCAGAATCATCTTCACCTCGTACTACCTCAGTCTTACTCCTTGTCGAGCTCTTCTGGTATCTCAGCAATCACCAGAAACTGAGTGGTCTCTCCTTGTGCTGGTGACCGCGGTATCCCAACTAGGGCAACCTGGGCCTCGAAATGGGTAGCCCAATGCTGCGCCTAGAAATATACTGCATTCATCGTTGGGCATCATACACTCTTCAGGCCGACTCTCCTGGCACCGCACTCATTTTGGGTCTACATACATATGTCACCAATACGTGGCAGCGGATTTGCGGCTTCCGTTGCTATTGACAGACGCTCCGACTTTACCGCTCGTGCCTCACTTGTTTATTGTTTTTTGGGTCCACCTAAATCAACGTCGACGACTGGGACTCGTTAGTCTGCCATATTCGAACTTTCAAACCTTGGATACGAATCGCTCTACCAGAAGCTATGACATTCCTCCAGTTGTAGCCAGCTTTCGACTTGAGCTTCAACGAGTGTCTCACCTTCGCTACTTTCAATAAAGATTCCGAGGCACGCGCGCTATAGTCTATTGCCCAGTACTACGTTCGGTTCCGTGTGCTCGTCGCGCACGGTCCGGTAAGTGTGCACCGGCAAGCCTCAATTCCGTCATCCAGATGTGATTAGATGCGAGATCTTGCGAATCAGAGTCACGGCTGCGAGAGCGGGAGCGACAGCTGCATCACCATTAGAACATAACTAATGAAATATGGGGCATGGAAGGGGCGGAAAGAATACAACCTTGTCCATATTTAAAGGGACGTGGATGGAAAGATGATTGGAGGGAACAGAACACCTTGTATCTAAATATATGTATAGAAGGTGCAAAGTTGCAATGATACTTAATGAGTGTGAATGACGGCAAGTCGAAGGGCGCACAAAGGGCTTCGGATTGTTGGACGGGTGTTGTAAAGTTGGAGAAAAAATAGCGATTATAGTTGTGCACGACGAGATGAGTGAGAGTATTTGAGACTAGAGGTATGCAGCAAACGAGGAAAACGACAACATCAAAGACAATAATAAAAATGATAGTGGGGAGGGTGGAATGATGCATGGGGAGGTGATGAGGTCGATTGGAGAGTCTGTGTGAGAATATGACACAATCGAAAGAGAGCGTATGTGGTGCCGAGATTTGGAAAGGAGAGCTCAGGGAAGATTGATGAGTTTTTTTTTCGAAAGTCCATCCACCCACAGAAATCGCGACTCGCCACATTTGGCCTCTTCTCCAGAGTCAGACCTGCCATGCAAGAATTGCAAACCGACAAAAGGTGATACAACGGTGCGCTCAAATGCGGAGCACCATTCCCACAGTTGGCTCGACAACCTGGTAGACAGACTAAGCGCAGTTCGAGAGGCCAAGATGAGGAATACGTACCTTGATCTTTTCACTCGCAGTACGTGGATCCACAATCCCAAAGCCTCCATTGTCCAAGAGCCACCCAAACAAATCCTTCCATCCAGCGCCGTCATACATCCACATAAATTAGCACAGGCTCCCCGGCACCCTCGATCTCGGGAATGACACATTTGAGATCGAAAGCTTTCGCCAGGACGATCTTAAATATCTTTTGCACGTTGATTGACGCCGATGTCGAGCAGAAGATCAGAGAAGCATGCATCGCTCTTGCGAACCGCTTGGCCTATAGGATGGACTGAGCATTGCCATCGGGGTCAAGAAGGACAGGAACTCACCTGCTTCGTAATCTCCTCTTGTTCGTCTCGAGGAAATGTGGCAAATTGATCGAATTTTGTGCCAATGAGAAACGGTATCGCGGTCTGTTGGTAAAGGGAAGATCAGGAACCCCGCATGTTTTTGGGGTAGGCCGCCACGCCACTCAAGCAGATACTCTCGGACGTTACGCGCCGGCGCATGGCCCCTCTGCATGGCAAAGCCATAGTAGCTAACTCACCTTATTGAAGCCACGCGCTTGTCGATACCACTCCTTCACCGAATTCAGCGTCGACTTCCGTGAAAGGTCGAACATGAACAAAATGGCCACAGCATCATTGCAGACCAGAGGCAGCATATTGACGAACTCCCGCTGGCCTCCCAAATCCCATATTGAGAACGTGATGGTCGTCCGTCGAACCGAGATTGTCTTCTCCATGAAATTGACGCCTGAGCACCAGAACACGCTCAGCGCTGGAAACGACTTCAGAAGACAACACTCACCCAGCGTCTGAATATAATCCTCATCAAAACTGCCCTCGACGTATTTCACCATAAGACTAGTCTTGCCTATCTGCGAGTCGCCCACCATGCCAACCTTGATTACGACGCTGTTTCCACAAAACCACGTCAGCGCTGGCAGAAGCGATCCAAATGGACACCGTACCTGTTCTTTTCATCGTTGTTTTCCAGGTGTGGATGGAGATTCTGGCCGCTCGGACCCGCGTTTGCGGATGGTGGAGTTGACGTTGAGGAGGAGGCAGAGTTTGACATGATCCAGGAGATCAAAGACGACTGGATGATCAGGGAGGTATATCACAGAGCGATTGAAGCTGGCGCTTGCGTGGATTGAAGAAAGAGATCTTCAAGTTGGAAGATGATGCAGAAATGAAAGGGGGAAAAGTGGAAAAGTGAAAAGGAAGGACGCGTCCCGAGTCACTCTAGATGCTGGAGATGCTGGATATGATTGATGGCAGTCCACGCCCAGTGCAAACGGGACCTTAGTTCAAGAGGGAACAGTGCCGTCGTCGCAACACGCAGCGGCCAGAGTGGGAAACAAATGTGGCAAAGGGCAGGCGTCACCTGTTGTACTCCGCCACCCACCGCTTCACACGACTCAATTTCAACTTAGACTCTATCTTGTTCGCACTACAGGGATTTTATGCATGAATTCGAATTCTACTATTCATTTTCACGATATCTGGGGTAAGACATTATGGTTATATATCTAACGATAGAGGCCACAAGCTCGTCCAGAGGGGCAGTCACCAGGGAAACCGGGGTCGGCAAAGGACAGGGTAGGACAGGGTCCAGCGCGCAGTGGTACGCGCACAAGACCCTGCGAATGGCGCAGGGACGTATACGGTATTCCTGAGGGGTCGAGAAACAGCTGGCCATTCGAGATCTCCATACAGTCAACGATGAAGGCCTACCTGACCTACCCTACCTACTACCTAAACTCTGTCTTGACAATCGTCGATCGGCAACATAGTCTGAAATGAAAAGACTCATCCCATCCTATCATTGGATACATTGTCATCAAAGGCTATGGTGAATATTAATATCGGCGTAAACAACAGGCTGATGAGGGAAATGGTTGGCGGTCGGCACTGGCGTCGCTCTGACGAAAGAAGGTAGTTCATTCAGCAGATCGTGTGCATGCATCTCCAGGATGAGTCGTGAGATTGGTGAAATCGTGGCACATGTGATGAGTTTTTCCTCGGTGGTACGTCTTTCTGTATGTCTAAAGGGAATGGCTGTCGCCGCGTTATTGCTTTGATATTACTGCACAGGACCCACCTACGCAGTGAGCACCACTCACTCACTGGTGAAGAACGTCTGCCAATGTTGATGAGAAGCCCCACGAAGATATGAGGGTAGCCCATGGGTGTTTTTGTCCTCTCTGTGGTACAAGTCTATTCAGGTGACGGTTTCGCGATAGCCAGCGTTCGCTTTCGCGCAATGCTAGCGATGTAAAGATGGTTCGACTCTCGAGTGGCGTCGGAGGGCGTCAGAGTGTCGTGTAATTAACCTGGGCCCACAGAGTGTGAGCGGGTTGAGCGGGTTCACTCCATGTCAAGAAACCAAGTTAACGAAGAGCAGCGCGGCCTTGAAAATTGCACGCCAAAGCCTGCAGGAGAGAGGTCGGAGAGAGGACAGAGCGTGGGGAAGTTATGGTGGCATGGCATCCGAACCAGATCCAAACAACGCTCTGTCCGAGTCTGTCGACTCTCACTGGCACCAGCTCTCACCATGTTTGTCCAGGGCCACCACTAGCGGATTACAGAGAATGGATAGCTGCTGCTCACACTAATAAGCTACTTGTCAACTCTTTCGTTCTTTCTTATCCTCAAACTCTCGGAGAAACGTACTGTGCGTCATCTACCAATTTCGGTCCGTACCTTCGACCTCAAAATTGTTCCGTCAATGGTCAGTTAGGCCACATCCTTCCCTATCGCCGTCATTTTCTGCTTGGCTTCCTTGGCTTCATGGATCATTTGATCTCGTTTGCAATAGAATATCATAACCAATGAGCTGCCTCGTATAATGGAAAGAGTCGGAAATAGACCGGTCGTTCCTCGGCATGGAAGCGAAACGAGCACGTTGTGCGAGTTCCCCTGCTCGATCAACTGTCCCAAACTGGTTGTCCTTTCAGTCCCTTTTGATTAGCTTCCATCTCGTCTGATCGCCCGCAACAATTCACTCTCGACTTTGGCATCCGGCGATGTCGCGTATCTTATTGGTTTTACCCGAGGCGGTCGACGACCATAATCCCCAGATCACGAGTACCCACACACTCCGAATTCTTCCCGCATTATGCCAACTCCAGACCATTGGTCATTGTGCACCTTATGCCCTCTGCGATACTGCCGACAACGATGGTGCACACAGATTTTGCCAAGTTCGAGCCAAGGTCAACACAACTCACAAAACGGGATTTTGTCGCTACCATCTGATTTCATACGACGAAGGCGATCTCTTTAAATTGGCCAGCTGGTGAAGCGGTCAGACAGCCTCTTCTCTCATCAGGACAATGTTGCTGCGCCTCGCCTTAGGCATCCTCCCGCTCGTGGGGTCCGGTACGTCGCCAAAAAATTCCGTAGAATCGTCTCCATCTTATGAGGAAATTGCGACAGTGGTATCCCAGACAGGATCAGCATATACTGACCCTGACAACGGCATAACATTCTATGGGTACACCGAGGCCGCGAACAAAGCTACCTTTGGTTACGTCTTCCCCCCAGTTAGTTCAACTTCGACCCCCAACGAATTCATTGGTGAAATTGTTGCGCCCATTTCAATCAAATATGCGGGTGTGGCTCCGGGGGGTAGTATGTTGAAGCAGTTGCTTCTGGTTGCCTGGCCCAACGGAAACGCCATCGTGCGTTCCGCGCGATATGCAACGTATGTCCCTTCTGCGATCTAACATGTTTATCGGCTCTGACTCTCTCTGTAGTGACTATGTTCAGCCAACGTACGGAGATTAGTTGCTCCAATGAGACACTACTGACAAGTTTGCCACCACTCTGCCACCAGGGTATACGCCGGACCTATAATCACCGATCTCCCAAGCACGAAAGTAAACTCTACCCACTGGAAATGGGTTTACCGATGCCAGAACTGTACAAGTAATGTCATTCTCTTCTTCTTCTAGGTGATCGTCCCTGAATTTTGCTGTAGCCTGGACCGGTGGGAGCTTGAACACAAACACCTTTGGTGTTCCTGCATGGGTGGAGGGCATGACCGCTGTGACCACTCCTTCGAGCGCATCGAGTACCTTTACTGAGCATGAATACTGTGAGCATAATGTTTCTCGTTCTCTCGTACAATATGCTGAAATGGTTCAGTCGGATTCTATGGCCTCGACTTTACTGCGGCACACGTTAGCCAAGCTGTCTATGACAACTGGGCTGCTGGCGGGACTGGAGGAGGAGAGACACCAACGACTACGACCACTACAACAACCACCCAAGTTCCTACCGCTGCTGTACGCTATACCTTTTCCGAATCAAATCATCCCGAACTCATGCTCTATAGGCAACACCTTACGACTACATCGTAGTAGGAGCAGGTCCTGCTGGCCTTGTCGTTGCCGATCGCCTCTCCGAGGCGCTTCCGTCGAAGAAAATTCTTCTCATCGAGCGTGGAGGACCGAGCACAGGTGAGACTGGAGGAACATATCAACCAGATTGGGCCAAGGGTACCAACGTAAGTCACCTAATCAGTTTGTGTATGCTCCGCTTTGACATTTCTGCGATTCCTTAGTTAACGAAGTTCGATGTTCCCGGTTTATTCGGTAAGTCGATGTCGGGACACTGGGTAATCAAATGCTCATTTCGTTATTCCAGAGACCATGTTCTCGGACAGCAATCCCTTCTGGTGGTGCAAAGGTAAGTATTCCGCTATGAGAAGCCTCTGTCATGATAATCACCCAATCCAGATACATCCGTATTTGCCGGCTGTCTCGTTGGAGGCGGTACATCAATAAATGCAGGGTATGGGGCTCTCTCTCTCCTTGAATAATTTCTGCAATTTATCTGACTACTTACGCAGGCTCTATTGGCTTCCTCCCGATTCGGATTTCGCCACTGCTCAGGGCTGGCCTTCGTCTTGGGGAAATCACGCACCATACACAGCGAAGCTGAAGGCCCGTCTGCCCAGTACCGATCATCCCTCGACAGATGGCAAGAGATACTTAGAGCAAACCGCCGATGTTGCCGCACAATTACTTGGTGGCCAAGGCTACCGTCAGCTCACGATCAACGACGATCCTAATTCAAAAGATCACGTATATGGATACAGTGCTTACAACGTAAGTATCAATGAACTTCACTCTCGCTCTACTCTCTTCATGAGGTCGCTGATATCTCGCACTAGTTCCTGAATGGCAAGCGAGGTGGACCCGTAGCATCATATCTTCGCACCGCGAAGGCACGGAAGAACTTCACCCTCAAACAGTACACCAACGTCTGGCACGTCACTCGCAATGGCTCAGCCATCACCGGCGTGCAGACGAACGATACCTCCGCCGGACCAAACGGATTCATTCCTCTCAATCCTGGTGGACGCGTCATTCTTTCTGGAGGATCCCTCCATACCCCTCGTATCCTTTACCGGAGTGGAATCGGTCCGACTGATATGATCACTCTTGTCCAAGGAGACTCAACTGCCGGCCCTCTTCTTCCCCCCAAGGCGAGTTGGATAAACCTGCCCGTTGGTGACAATGTAACTACGCTCTTGTCGTACCTGCTTTACTCTGTATAACTCACGATTGCTGCTTACTAGGTCTCCGACAACCCATCTATCAACGTGAGTAGATGATAAATCCCCCACTCCTTCTTTACTGAAGACGTCAATGTAGCTGGTCTTCACCCACCCCTCCGTTGACGCCTACGAGAATTGGGCCAATGTCTGGAGCAATCCCCGCCCAGCTGATTCCAAACAGTATCTCGCTAGTCAATCCGGAGTCCTTGCTCAGGCATCACCTAGGTAAGTGTCCGTAAGCTTCTTCCCGATATCTATGCTTCACGCTGCTCCAGGTTGAATTTCTGGCGTGCTTACGCCGGATCAGATTCCAAAACACGCTGGGTATGACCAATACCTTTTCGTTCACTCTCTGCCATCTCAACAATTCATAGCTGCAAGGAACTGTTCGACCAGGTGCCGCGTCTGTAACCACCTCATACCCTTACAATGCCAGGTGAGTCTCGTGGTAATACTATCTAAGGGGGATTCTAACAGATAACAAGTCAAATCATGACTATCACGGCGTACCTGTGAGTGAACCCACAAGGTGGCTTTCTCTACCAGCCTGACGCAGTCATAGATCCACTGGAATAACATCCCGTGGCCGAATTGGTATCGATGGCGCATTGACAGCTCGTCCATTGGTCAATCCTTGGTTTACCGACCCTGTCGACAAAGCCGTACTCATTCAGGGTATCAACGACATTGTTTCCAACATCAAGTCAGGTACGTTTTCCATCCGTACAGCAAATGGGTATGCAGATACTGAGTCGTCGTGCCAGTAAATGGCTTGACGTTGATCACACCTGACAACAAGACAACGATCACCGAATACGGTAGGTCGTCATTCGATTGTCCTTACTATTTACTGATTGGTGCTCTCTCGTACACCTTCAGTGAACAGCTACCCTGTCGTATGTCGTCTTTTAAAATGCACACTTTACGTCGCTGACAAATTTAACAGGGAAATTTGAACTCCAACCACTGGGTAGGATCATGTAGTATCTCGAAGGTCGTCGATGCCAATACCAAGGTCCTGAACACGGACAATCTGTTTGTGGTGGATGTGAGCTAGTCCTTTTGCCGTCCTTACCAGTGACTGATTCTTTGTATCATTTCACTGTCAGGCCTCTATTGTACGCCCTTTCTTGCGCGCCTAGACTTGTTTGTTCCTTGACTGACCTGAGCCCCTTGCAGATTCCATCAATGCCTATGGGCAACCCAACCGGAATGATCCTGAGTATGGCGGAGCAAGCCGTCGCAAAGATATTGGCTCTGGCGTGAGAGACGTCGTCCAACAAGCATATGTAGATGGTTTGTTATTTTGTATCTAGGCGACACCAGTACCCCAAAAACAGACTTGAAGACTACCACGGAGTTTGACTGAGTCCGAAATGATGAATGGAATGTAAGGAGAGACTCATAGGAACCAACGTTCTGTCATAACATGACGAGCCCCAAAATGGTTTGCAGAAGCAAAGCAGTCGTGTTTGGGATATATAACGTATTGATCACATAGGGCGGCTAAGATGGTGTCCGCCGTTTTGAGTGGTAAACATGACAAAAAGGCCTGTCCTCTGGTTGCCAACTTCCATCGGCAGAAATGAGACTTGGAGCAGAGGGATAAGGATGAAGTTGTCGGCTCTAGATCTGCAGCTGATTACATTCATCGACGGATGTGAAGCTCAGCATGTGCTCACTTAAATCATAAGAGATACCTGCGGCTGGTCCTCGGAGGCATAATATTATCAAGAGAAGGCCCGGAGGGTGCGTTGTGGCTGCCTGGTCCGGAAAGCGGTCCATTAAACGATCATGGGCCGTCCGAATTTCCCAGTGTTGGGGCACATGGATCGTCATTTCTGATAGTGAGCGCTGTCGCGGCTTGTCAAGGATCAACTCTCAGCCTTCCTGCATGATAGATGGCGGTTCAACGTTCAATGCGTAACTGGATGGTGAATCGAGAGAGAACATCGAAGTTGAACGCCATCGTGTGAATGTTTCCACGTGTCGCCAGTGTCCGCCAGCCATTGATCCAAACAAGCTTCAAAGCTTGACCGGTCACCAGCTTGACACTAGCACCCTACTGTTTCTTGACTGTTTCTTGCTACTGTGTCATTCTCCTGCGTGCGTTTAAGGCTAACACGCCTGAATATATGCTGCGTATCCTGACATTTATCCGCAGACACCTACAATTTCTACATCACGGGAGCATATATCCGACTGAGGTTCCGGAAACAATTCGGAACAGGCTCTTATGCAACTGCGTTTCTAGGGCTTCCAGGCGCTTCTGTGACGGAGATCAATCTGATCATTCGTCTGTTGTGTATGCACCTTCTTCCCCATGATACCCCTGAACTAAATGACAAACGCCTACCAGGCCGTAACCGGGACTTCCTCGTATCCTATTGCTTTTGATACCGAGTGAGACCGAGGGGCTATAAAATGAAAATGCCTTGGCTCTTACTAGGCATAGTCCCTCCTGATCTTGGCGATGCTACTGCGTCTTTCTCTGGGTATCCTTCCCCTTGTGGGCTTCGGTATGTCGACGACTAGCTACGCCAAGATCGATTTTCTAATGACGAAAACACGACAGCCGCATCGCAGTCCGCAAGTGCCTACACGGATCCAGACAACGGCATAACATTCTATGGATACACTGAGGCCGCAAACAAAGCTACTTTTGGCTACATTTTCCCCCCATCTACGTCGACCACAACGCCCAATGAATTTATTGGCGAGATTGTTGCGCCTATAGCACTCAAATGGGCGGGCGTTGCTCCCGGTGGTAGCATGCTTAAGCAGCTCCTGCTGGTTGCATGGCCTAACGGAAATGATATCGTGCGCTCCGCGCGATACGCAACGTACGTCCCTTTTCACATTCGGAAGCTATCAGCTCTGACAGTCTGTATATAGGGATTATGTTCAGCCAACGTACGAAATTGTTTGTGCCCTGAGGCTATATTACTCAAAATCATGCTACTAGCGTGTACACTGGGCCTATAATCACCGATTTACCCAGCTCGAAAGTTAATTCCACTCATTGGAAATGGGTCTACCGCTGCCAGAACTGTACAAGCAAGTGTTCTCTTATCCTGTTCGTTCAGGTCAATTCTGACCCAAAATCCAGCTTGGACCGGAGGAAGTTTAAACACTGCGAACACTGCAGCCGTCCCGGCTTGGGTGGAGGGCACCACTGCCGTGACCACTCCTTCAAGTTCGGCGAGCACTTTTGTTGAGCACGAATACTGTGCGTAAAGTTCACTTTTTTTTACGATTACCCTTCTTGAGTGTCTGTAGTCGGTTTCTTCGGTATCGACTGGACTGCGGCACGTACATCTCAAGCCAACTACGATAACTGGGCTGCTGGTGGAACCGGCGGAGGTGGAGGTACGACGACGACGACGACTACAACAAGCGCCCCTACGGCTTCCGTAAGTGGTGAACGGATTGGTTTTTACTTGTACTAAACTTATGGTCGTCCCTAGGCAACGCCTTATGATTATATTGTTGTTGGGTCAGGCCCAGCCGGGATCATTGTTGCAGACCGTCTGTCTGAGGCACTTCCCAACAAGAAAATTCTTCTCCTTGAACGTGGTGGGCCCAGCACCGGAGAGACCGGAGGGACTTACCAACCAGATTGGGCCAAAGGAACTAATGTACGTTACCACCTTGCGGTATTAACACGTTCCCTATTAATTTGCTTCCCCGAAGCTCACGAAATTCGACATCCCCGGTCTATTCGGTGAGCTGTTGTCAAGGGCATAGAATCAGATGTCCAGAATTAACGTCATTCCAGAGACTATGTTTTCCGATAGCAATCCCTTCTGGTGGTGCAAAGGTATTTCTCATGGTATGAGTGTCATTCCATCGTTTCCTAACGCACTGTAGACACAAGTGTGTTCGCGGGCTGCCTCATTGGCGGTGGAACATCGATCAATGCAGCGTAGGCGATTTGTCCATGAACTTTCCAATTGCCTATTGAATAGTTGTCCGTAGGCTATACTGGCTTCCTCCTGATTCAGACTTTGCTACTGCGCAGGGATGGCCGTCGACATGGACGAGTCATGCGGCATATACGGCGAAACTGAAGGCTCGTCTGCCCAGTACCGACCATCCCTCGACAGATGGCAAGAGATACCTGGAGCAAACCGCCGATGTTGCTGCACAATTGCTCACTGGTCAAGGATACCGCAACGTTACGATCAACGACGATCCTAACTCGAAAGATCACGTATTTGGATACAGTGCTTACGATGTAAGTCCTCTGACAATGTAGTTCTGTCTAAATCTGACATGTGGCTACAGTTCATTGCTGGCAAGCGAGGTGGGCCTGTAGCATCATATCTGCGCACAGCCAAGGCCCGAAAGAACTTCGTCCTGAGGCAGTATACCAATGTATGGAACGTCGTTCGAAACGGATCAACTATCACCGGCGTCCAGACCAATGATACCTCCGCCGGTCCAAACGGTATCATCCCTCTCAACTCAGGTGGCCGTGTTATTCTGTCCGGAGGCTCTCTCCATACTCCTCGCATTCTCTACCGTAGCGGCATTGGCCCGACCGATATGATTACTCTTGTGCAAGCGGATGCCACTGCCGGGCCTCTTCTTCCTCCTAAAGCCAGTTGGATCAATCTGCCAGTCGGCGACAATGTGAGCACGATTCGTCTTCACATAACACAGAAATTTGTTTATGAGCGTCTTCAAGGTCTCGGATAATCCTTCAATCAACGTGGGTCTTTGGTTGATCTTTTGCCATCACCGTATGAGAGCTAACTCTTCTGACACAGTTGGTCTTCACACACCCATCTATCGATGCCTATGACAACTGGGCAACTGTATGGGCAAGTCCACGGGCAGCTGACTCTAAACAGTACCTCGCTTCTCAAGCTGGTGTTCTCGCCCAAGCATCACCCAGGTAAGTCGAAGAATTTTAGTAAAGTTATATCGAAATTCACTTCGCTTCAGACTCAACTTCTGGCGTGCTTATTCTGGCTCGGATTCGAAAACACGTTGGGTATGTTATGGGTTATAAACAAGCCGACGATCATTCTGACCGCCTCTCAGTTGCAAGGAACGGTCCGTCCCGGAGCCGCATCTGTGACAACCTCCTATCCTTACAATGCTAGGTAAGTAACATCACGAAAAGAGGCTTACAGGGACCTAATGTTCTCGACCAGCCAAATTTTCACGATCACGGCTTACCTGTGAGTCCAAGGATGATGTTTTGTACAGCTCAAAGACTGATAAATTTCCAGGTCTACCGGAATCACATCGCGCGGGAGAATTGGTATCGATGCTGCGTTGACTGCGCGTCCTGTGGTCAACCCCTGGTTCGTTGACCCCGTCGACAAAGCAGTTTTGATTACTGGTCTCAATGATATTATCTCCAACATCAAGAGTGGTGTGTGCTTTTCCCTTTTTTATAAAGACCATGTAGCTGAACGGTCCTCTACAGTCAGTGGTTTAACGCTTATAACTCCCGACAACACGACAACTATTACTGACTACGGTACGTTCATTTCAGAGTGCTCGATGTAGTACTTAATCACGCTCATACCGACCCCAGTGAACAACTACCCTGCCGTATGTAACCTTGCGGTTTTCAAAGCGACTCTCGACTGATAAGCACAACAGAGCAATTTGAACTCAAACCACTGGGTAGGATCCTGCAGTATCTTGAAAGTCGTCGACGCAAATACCAAGGTGTTAAACACCAACAATCTGTTTGTTGTGGATGTGAGTTTTCTTTAACCTCCGGACGACAGGAAGTGGCTGACCGTGTACATCAAATTAGGCCTCCATTGTGCGCATTTCCCCCAAATTTCCGGTGACGCTCCCACTGATCGCTCCCCCTCCCACAGATCCCTTCAATGCCTATGGGTAACCCGCATGGAATGATTATGAGTATGGCAGAGCAGGCAGTCGCAAAGATTTTGGCTCTCGCCTGAATGCGTAGTCGTGTATGATAACATCTGCAGATGAGAGAAATTTGAGGTTGACAGGGACGAGGGTTTTCTCTTTCTTGAACTTCCATTACTCTGCCGACCGCCCTTGAGCTTGCCATATATGTAAACCTGACTCAAATTACACACGCGGTCTAGGGACTTGCAAAAAAAAAATTGATTCCTGAATCCTCGCGTGCGGCACGAGTTATGATAGGATGTGGGTCCTGTATTCTTCTTGAGTAATGTCCAGTGGACCAAACGAGAGACATGTCGGTGTGGCGTCAAGGAGCGCAAAACTTTGTAGCACTTAGTGGCCAACTGCAAGCGTTGGTGTGGAGGAACGTCATCGAGTCCGCCTAAACACAAACTCGCGCGATGATGGAATAAGCAAAGTCTTCTTGATACCGGCGACGAAGCTCAGAAGGCGGACATAAAGTGTATCGACGAGATCTGGCGTCTCTATAATCAGGTCATCGACGAGATGCGGAGTCTGGTATCTAGTGACGGCTATATTTAGTACGAAT